>JAODPA010092609.1:0-10327 GCA_025585075.1 Nepenthes mirabilis | reverse complement strand
ATATATATATAAACAATTTTTTAAAAAAGTAGAAAATTAAAAAAAAAGTTCTTCCTTACTGTCTATGAGTACAAAGATAATTATAAAATAATTACATATAAATTATACGAGTATTATTTCCCATCCCATCATTCCTCTCTCACAAAATGCCTTTTAACTTAAAAAGATAACTTGATGGGTAAAATTTCTGTTACACCGAGATTTTAAAAATTAGTTTGATCGTATTTTAAATTTATTATATATGATCTTGATTTATATTATGTAAGAGCATGTATTAATGGCTCAAACTCGGGATTACTAAATCAAATGATAATAATTATGCTAATGCTTTTGATTTTTGATTTGTTGCACCTCTATTTATTCAATCATCCCGTCCCTTTTCTTCTCATCCCAAAGAGTCAAAAGCATACATCTCTCAGCCCCCATCAACAATGAAATCTTCATGCGTTCTCCTGTATTGCATCCTCTCTACTGCTTCCTACCTATACTTCCAAAAAGAACGTGCTCATCTCTCTCTCCCTCCATTCTTACCTTATCTCCCTTCCATGTTGCCGAGGAGAGGCCTACGCACGCACTTCACTCACAGTGTCGAGATCCAGAAAGCCGAGGTGAGTTTTTAAACCCCAAACATAATACAAAAGAGTGGCCTTGGATAAGCATTTCTAAATGCAAAAATATGCTGTTTTTGCTTCAGGCAATCTCTTCTACGATTCAGTTCAGTGCCTAATCTGGGGACTTTTGACAATTAATGAACAAATGCAGGTTTTTGATGAAGAGATGCAGAGGTTAAAATACCAGGAAGGTCACAGTGAAGTAGAATACCTGACAAGAGGTGAGAATGGAGACGAGGTAATCTACCATATCGATTATCACGGTGTGATGACTCATCCAGCGCCAACTCCGAAGCATCCAAAGCCGAAAAAGAATGTCAGGCCCCTAAATTCTGGTGCACCGCCATCTTCGTAACTTCAATTCCGTGCCTGTAATAGAAACACTGCTTGATATTTGATCATTTCGAATCACCAGTTCAGAATTCCACTTCTTTCATTTCCCGGTGCAGCGTGTTAGCACCCATCACGACCCGGTAGAGAGCTTAACCTTCATGGAAACGTGGTGGAATGTTTAGCCGTTGTGTTGCTTGAACGATGATGCATAGGGCACATGATAATTCAGAATTTTCAGGTGGCATGTAAAACCATGTAGAATTGCTTGTTGAATTCAGAGCTTAGCATGGATATGGATTACTGCAGCTTCTTCGTTGTTCTTGTGTTCATCAACTAAAGGCAACAGTTAATCAATTCCCTCTGAAGGAAAATGCCAATCTAAAGGACAGAATCATCTCATGCAATGAACAGGATCTCCACACCTCTAAATACATCCATGAAGCTGGAGAATTCATAAATTTTTGTCAATCAATTGGTTGAAAATGGCTCTCTGATTCCAAGCCAGTCTTCAGGATCTGAAGTTCAAGGAATCTGCAGCAACCAGACGAGATTTTAGGGAAACGCGCTGAGCACTGCTAATAAGCCCGATAGCGACATGCAAAAAAGCTAATAGTTATAACGTTCGAAAAAGCTAATAGAAAATAAAAGAGGGCATAGAAGGAGTGCAACGTGCAAATATANTCTTCTCTAACTTACTATCGACTTTCTTTACTCTGGAGCTAATAAAGGCGTAAAGGTAGGCCAAATACTCCACAAATAAATATAATCAACAATATTAAAATATAATAAAATATATCGAATAACATAATTAAAGGTATACAAAATTAGTAATATACAATAACCAAGAACTATATGAGACTCAATGTTATGTCGTAAGTACAACTTAAAAGTTACTAGGCAATTGAATATCAAAAATACAGCTAGAATTTCACTTAATCAAAATATCAATAACAATATAGGATATGTCAAACCCATCTCAATAGAAACCCCAAATGTATGAGATATCACAAAAATCTAATTGGATCTTATTCGGTCACTAGAAATCAGAGACTATGCGCCAGCCACCAACAATTAGGTAAAATCTATGAGGTACTGATATTCGCAAATTTAATAACTGACTAACTATATTATCTTATAATATATGGCCATCCGTGGTGTACAAATATTAAACTTAATTCGGACGATCTATATTCTCGTTATCCTCTAAAGGTAAGCCTAAAATATGCCATATATGTATTCCCGTGGTTTAACCGGAATCTACAACCAAATGGTGTATAGAATTCTTAATCTCTACTAAATGTCAAGCCCAATATTTTTCGGTACGATATCTATCGATATCTCAATGCCTATTACTCATAGAATAATAAGCATCCCTCCAAAAAGCCTCGATCCTTCGGAATATGAAAATTAGTGTCAGATAATTATAAATTACATACAGTATTGTAAATTTTATATTTCTTTATATCGTAATATTTTTATATAATTTTCTCTACCTTAACGACATATTATTAGAAAAACCACGTAAGCGAATTAAATTGACACAAAGAGCAATCACCAAAAGGATAAGGAAAAATCCAAGAATAAACTACCCGACCAACACTTAAAATTCTACGGATCTTTATGAGACTCCCTGGTATACTAATATTGTTTTTAAGGCTACAAAATACATTCTATTTTATCTTTGTTGAACTAAATTTGGAATTATTGAATTTTTCAGAATTGTCCCGACTAATTATATTAGTATCCAATTGATATGATAAAAAATTTCAAATGTCATTAATGCATTAACCATAATATAATCTGATCTACCCAAAATATAAAGAATTAAGTAATTGCAAAATCCCTTCTAAATTTTTCATCACCAGAAACAAGTGTATGGTAGCACATTAGCAAACAGTTCAAGGTGTATTATTTCGGAGTTTATCGTCCCGTGTTCGTCAATCAATTTCTGTATTATTTTGTAACTAAAATCACATTTTGTCAATATAATTTTAAAATTTGCATGTTAAAGAACAGTAGCGTCAAAATTACTGTCATGAAAGTCTTTATTTATCATATAAAAGATTTGCCTAAATATGATTTGTCGCATCAACCAACTGTAATCTGGGACCAAATTCTATGATCGACAAGTCCTTTTCGTCACTCATTTTCTACTACTTTTTGAAGTGAAAACCGAGATCCGACAATATACTATTAAACTATGCATCTCATAATTTAAGAATAATTATCACGAATGTGCAAATGCATCAATTTAAGTTATAAACTGTTGCGTCCTTGTATTCCGGCCGCCGTACAACGAGAGTCCGAGTTCGCTCTTTGCACTCTTGGATGGACGGAATCATGCAACACAAAAGGAATTGTTAAGTTTGACGAGAATAACGTTTCGGGAAGGAAAATGGGACGAAGGCACAATGCACGAGGACTTTACGTGGAAAACCCATTTTTGAACGAAAAGGGGGAAAAACTACGGTGGTGGACTCTCGGTCCGAAAGATTCCACTACCTTTGGAATGGAGTATAACCGGTCACAATGGCACTTTTTGTTGCCACACAAAGTTATAAGGCAAGAGATCTCGCTCTCTCTTTTCTTTTCTAATTTTCTTTCACTTGGTTGTTGTTCACAATATGTATGCAAATGCCCACTCTTCAAATCCTTTTTCTCGTTACTTGAATGGGGTATTTATAGCGGGGGATCATACCGTTGAAATGGGGACACGTAGCGTTGGCGTGTGCTAGGACACCTGCCACCAACTCTGCTGATTCGGCGTGTCAGGGAGGCCTGCCACCAACTCTGCTGATTCGACGTGTTAGGTGCCGTTAGCCCCATGACAATTGCGCATGCTCTGAGCGTCGTGATTTCCTGCGGAGGTGGCGTGTTGCAGAGAACGCGTGCTCCTTGGTGACAGTGAATCGTTTGAGCTGGCGTGCTCGGTCATCTTGGGCCCCCTTTTCCCCTGATCTGATGATTCAAAGATGAAGAGATTGTCCTCTTACCTAGAAAGCCTTCTGGGTCTTTGCCGAATCATCGGAGTCATTGAGTTAGGTTCTCGGACGTTTCCCTTACTAAAGACCCTTGGGATTTTGATGTTATATTTTTGGCTTTATGTCCTCGAGATTTCATTGGTGGCGTTAGTTCCTTATGGCGTCCTCGGGTCTCTTGGGTCAAATTGGTCTCTCGGACCATTGTCGCCATTTGGGCTTCTTGGGACGCTGGCCCATGTTCCCGAGCTTTTAAGGCCAACTTAATCTTTTGGGCTAAGTTAGACTTCTTGGGCCTCTTGGGATGCAAGTGACTGTCTTTGGGCTCTTTGGGCCAAATTATCCTCGTAAGTCTCTTAGTCCGTGGACTTGGCTTTTAGGCCTTTCTTTCTGGGCCTTGGGTGCCGGGACCCATCATAAACGAATGACTCAAATATTGTTTGTCATTACAGCCAAAGGTGAAATGGGCATATTTCCATACTTATTGTAACATCTTTGGTGCTCAATTACCAACACCTTGAAGATCGAAATCACGTTCCGTTAATAAAGGATTATACTATGCATATCATAGTATACAAACAATAACTTTATTAGTATAAACATATTTATGAAACATATAAACAGTTGGCTCGAAAATGATTCAGAACAAAAAATTCTCTCCCTTGTAACACTACTCATCATCTTCCACAAAGAGAGCTACTGTTCACGCATCAATTTTCATTTTCGTAAGGCATGAAACCTTTTCAAATGGTCAAAATTTTGTGTGACAAGTTATACTGCTACATCTACAATATTCAGGCAACAATATAATGATCCAAGGATGCAATGATTATGGAGAAAAGAGAGGTATTTCACTTGTCTTTACCTAATTCCCTGCAGCATAGCTACTGTGACAGTGGCACTTCATGATAACAGCAGCAAATAGATCTCCACCCCTGCCTCACAATTCTAGCCAAGAGGAAGTAAGGTGACGGAAAAGGATCGCCAAGGAGATGTATCTGATCCTCCAATCACGCCATTCTTCCATATAAAATGCCAATTAAGTTGAGTCTCCTTCGATTCATGCGTGAGGTGGCTGAGTTGATAAAGGAAAAGAAGCGGCCGGCTGAGTGAATGAGGAGGAAGAGAGATGGCCAATTGTGCATGTGCTTGGGGTGGGAGGGGATGAATTTGATTTTAATGAATTCAAGCATGGCTGCCGATGATCATGGAGGAGAAGGGGGTTATTTTGATGATTTTTTAAAATTAATATTAATTAAACAAATTTAATGAATTTTCATATTTTTAATTATACTTATATAAATATATAAACATATTATTATCATATCCGAAAAATAATTACTAACCATTAATGAAAACTATCAAAATATCCTTCCGATACTCCCACGAATTCAACACTTCTAGCCTCAACGTGAAATTAGCCTAGACTTACCTGCAACTAATAACTTATTAATTATCCTCACAAATGATTAGCTCGGATCGGGAGTTTAATAAGCCTAAATCGAAATATTGTAGTGTCATATTTCTATTGGAAATCTCAAGAAGTAACAAACTTCTGAAAATAAATATTGATTTCCTAACATCAATCAAGCATTAAGATCGACAGCAGAGAAATCAACCATTATTTACTTAGGGATGTATTTACATCAGCCCCTGAAAAAGAACGGACAACAGTCATATATACATATATGAACCGACCATTAGTTGAACAAGCAAACATACAACGGGTTATGACAGCAGTCGCACTTAGAAAATGATTCCCAATTCTCTTGATCCAATCAAATACATGAATAGTCATGTTATCTCAAAACAGATTTGCTCGTTCTTCATTTTGGATCCAAAATAACTAGACAAGCATTATGTACGTATCAAACTATTGAGATGAATGGTTATTTAAAATTTGTTGACACAGAGAAAAATGCCCACCTTCTCTGATGCAATAATTCACATGAGCAACATGCCTCATTATGGGATCGAGTAGCTCACTAACAAGTTATGAACGGTCTATTTTCCAGCAACATTTGGTCCATGACCATGTGCCCATGTCTAACAGCCAATTTAAATATTGCAGGATATGCACTGTGCCGTGGTATGCGAAACCCAGTAACTTCTTCTCATGAATGAATGAAAGCACTCTTTATTGACAGAAAGGAAAAATAAAAACAGATCTCCTTCTACTTGAATTTTTCCGAGCATCATAAATGAATCTGTTCATGACCGATATACCGCAGATCAACCATCAGGAAAAAAGTAAAATGAAGACATATTCGTGGTTTAAATACGGATCCAATAAATTACAAGGCTTAAAAATATCAATAAGCATCCTGATGAGAGCACAGGTCCGAGGGGAGAGCCTATCCCAAAAGAACGTCCTATGGAGGGAAGAGCCCCCCAAACTTAAAAGCTGAAGATTTTGCTTCAAGCTCCCTGACGTGGAACTCACAACAGTATGCATGTATGTATGCGGACAACATTCTTTCTTATGTATGATTGGATTACTAATTGACGAATGATTCATCCCTGTTGACTGCATTTGTACATTTCTCTATATGTGTGCACTTATTTGGGACCCTACTGCAAATGTATGCATCATGGAGCTTGCAGGGGGTGGTCCACCAATGCACGTGAAAGGCTCATGAATGGTTGGGAGTTGGGACCAGCTCCACTGTTATGCCTTCAACGGATTACATTTATAGGAGTGAAAAGCAAATTATGTAGGGAAATAAGAACATATTTATTGTTCCCCTTCTTCGGTTGGTCAACATCTTAAATTCTTGTACAAAACTTACCTATCAAAATTGCTGCAGGAAAGATTTCCAATGAAAAGAATAGTGGGTGATGGTTGGATTTATCATTCTGTTTACTTCCAGTTTGTTTGATCTTTTAGCATCTTTCCTAGTTTCTTGTTTCTTATTGGGTTTTATAGAAGGAAAATGGTGGCAATAAGTAAAATTACCTTTGTTGCTTAATTCTGCAATAAGCCCTTTTGCATTACCATCTACTGCTTGCACTGCCTTTTACAGATTTGATTGTAAACAACTGGGCCGCTCAGTTCTGTTTGCTAGAAGTAGCCTGTGGAGCTGGAGTGCTCCTTCCTCTATTTTGGTTCCTGAAAATTCGTAGGAAAAGAAAGTTTAAAGAAAAATGTGATGGAAAATATCACTTGAATAATCAAATTTCCACTAATTTTCTGTCAGTTTTTCTAGATCCAAGCTCAGGTAAATAGTCAGACTTATCCTCCTGCCAAGTTTCCATAGATAGTGAAGAATCCTAATGCCATTCTATCTCACAGGATTCGGGCAAGTGGATGCGTTGCGAGTCCTACATCGGGGAGTTTGAGGCAGAACCTCTAACTTATAAGTTTGGGGGCATTCCCCCCATAGGGCATCCTTTTGGAGTGGGCTCTCCCATCGGACTTGTGCTCTCAATAGTAATACTCTTATTGAGGTCAGCCCCGGCTCAGAGAGGGCCTGTGGAAAGTTCTGACTGGAGAGAGCTACCTGCGGAGGGGCTGACTTGCTGCTGATGTACCGGGGTGGTGTAAAGCGTTGCAAAATGAAAGCCACCAAGTGAAGACCGCAGGGTACAGCCGCCAAGGTTTGCGACTGTTGAAGGGGGAAGGAATGTTACAAGTCTCACATCGGCGAGACAGCTCCACAAGAGCTGCCTTATAAATTGAGGGGATTCTCCTCCTTTAGGATGCGCCGGGACGGAGTAAAGCGTCGCAGAGTGAAAACCGCCGGGTGAAGTGCCGTAGAGTATAGTCGCTGAGGCCTGCGACTGTTGAATGAGGGAGGAATGTTTCAAGTTTCACATCGGGGAGGCAGCTCCACAAGGGTTGTCTTATAAGTTGGGAGAATTCTTCTCCCTCAAGGTGCGTCGGGGCGGAGAAAAGTATTGTAAAGTGAAAACCGTCGAGTGAAGTGCCGTAGAGTACAGCCGCCGAGACCTGCGGCTGTCAAAGGGGGGAGAAATGTTACGAATCCCATATCAGGGAGGCAGCCCTTGTTTAGGGGATTCTACTCCTTTAGGGTGCACCTTTTAGGGGAGGCTCGAACCCCAACGGCTTATACTCGCAACACATACATACATACAAGGGCACAGAGGTATTTAATTAACAATTTACTTTCATATTCATGAAAAGAAAGAGTTCTTGTCCCAGCTTTCTCACTCAGCAAAGTGGCTATGGCAAGGCTATGTTTTTTTGTTAATATTATAGTTCAGCTTTTGAAGTCTCAGCACTTTTCTCCTCTTGAATGAAAGGATGCATAAATTTCTCGACATAAAACAAGTCAATCTCTTCATCAGAAAATCAAATGAAGAAACCATGAAATTTACATATTCCAAAAGGAAGTCTCAATCTTTACATGAAGAGTGAAATGCAAGCAAAATCTAGCAACACAGTCAATTGTAGATGCACACGGGGAAAGACTCTTGGAATATTCATCACATCCCCTACTCACAATAAAATTTATCTGTTTGCAGCTTCGAACCCCATCGATGCTCTAGACGCTGGTAAATACGAGGTAACTGAAGTACTGGCTCACAGAAGATTGGAAGATTGTCTACTGTTTGGTCCCAACAAGTTGACAGGCAAAAAAACAGTGGTCATCACAGTGGCAAGCTAAGCCTGAAAATTAGGTGGTGTCAAGTATAAAATAGCATCTACTGTAGATAAAAATATCCACCAATATATATCGGTATTTGAGCCTTGATACAGACATTTCCCGATACCATGATATATTGCCGTACTGGTGAGATATCGTGATATATCGGTTGATATTCAAAATATCGGCCGATATATTCAATAATTGGTCAAGATATTGACCAATACAGCCATATCAGCCTATGATTCTCAGAAAATTCTTTTCTTTCAATATGTTTAATATTGATACATATTACACAATATATCCGATACTGATAAGGCCACCGTATGCCCCTCCTTTTATCCTTCCTGGCATTTTGGATTACGAGTCTTAATGTAATGGTTGTTTAACCTTCCCTGAATGTCACGCTACTCAAATTTCAAATCAGGCTGTCTTTGGAACTAGCATACACTGCCGATAGACTTTGTTTGGACCACCCCAAGGATAGAAAAAAGAAATAAGGCGACTCTTTTTGCAGAGTTCAAGAATTGTACGCGTGACCTGAATACATCTCCCACGTCATCCATATCTTTTGTCCTCCTCATCAAAGGAAAGGTGATGATTCCCAGTGATTTGAGATAGATTCCGCGAAACTAGACTCTGAAGAACAAAATATTTGTCTCTGAAAAATAATCTCAGATGGGATTGCATTAGCAGGATGTAAATTAATCATGGAAACCCGGATCTGCTTCTGTCAGGTTCTTTGCAGTAAGGTTGCTTAAACATATGTGCCTGTCTTGGATTATGTTCACAGTTTCCCCACCTAAAATTTGCTGACATACTTCTTCCCATAGTTGTTTCAGATCAACCAATGAAATTTTCCATGAGGTTTCTTGAGATTTTTTTTCTAGCTGTTTTCTGCTGCACAAGTTAGTAAGTGTAACCACCACATAGAGAAGTAGCAGAAAAAGTTCCCTCCCCTGAGTTCTTGTCCAAAACGAGTAACACCTTCCTTCTCAATGGTGCTAAGGAAACCCGATGACTGTGAGAATTTAAAAAACTGGAGGAACCCAAACCTAATAGATATATATCCAGTCAAAGAACTGAAACATGTATCAATAATTCAACAGAGTTATAGAGAATTAACGCATGACTATGTTTCAAAGAACTGAAACATGACTACGTCGAGTTAAGAAGACGCTGAATGCACATGATTTTTTGTCAAATGAAAAGATATGGCGATATTCACGGGACAAAATCTTAAAATCTCTCTGCTAATCCATGTGTCTTCGAGAGGATTCCCTGGCCTAACGCTTCAAACTCCTTCATTTCTTTTTTCTTTTTTTTTTTCCTTTTCATTTTTCAGATTGATATGTCATGTAGATATAAGCATTGAACTCAAAGTAGGCCTACGAACATCAAGAAGGAAGACTTTGACTATTAAAACTCGAACATAGAAATTTAGGGGAAAAAACTCGACAGTAAACCGAAAACTACCATTTATTTTTGACATAGAGATAGATGCATTTACAGCCAACTATGAAACAAGAGAAATCCGCTGAATGCATCAGAGTACAAGTTAATTCACCTGCATCAACTGGTCCGAAGCAAATAGGGCCAGAAATCGTTGACGTCCGACGGAAGTTGTCGTAAGATCCAATACAGAGTTACACGAAGCCATTGCCACCCTACTTTCAGAGCGCAAAACCCTGGAGGCCATTTCCCATTGGGATATGACCGGGACACACAATCTAACGTAATGAAATAAAATCTAAAATTTTTATCAAATATCAACTAACAAACTCATAAATATAATAAT
>JAODPA010092598.1:0-54716 GCA_025585075.1 Nepenthes mirabilis | reverse complement strand
AGAATTTATTTTCATATCATAGGAAAATTATTGACAATAGTGAGTTCGTTGGATAAAAAAATCTAAACTGTATTGAGGATGGTAAACATGATGTTGAAGGATCCTGACCTAAATTGTTAAATGATGATCTATGATATGCGTTTGATCAAGCATTCCAACAGTCATACTCTAATTAGTTCAGTATCTTCATGTCGGAGTTAAAGAAATGAGAATTAATGGGTTCCATAAATATGTCACCTAACAAGAGAATTTTCATGGAGTGGTCTTACGTCTGTAGTTCCCGTACTACAAATTAGTTGTCACTTATTTTATACTTTATATTTAATACCACAAGCCATACATATTATGAACAATGCGAGATTATATACACACACACACACACCCCCTCATTATATGGAGTATTAAATACAGTGGATCTCGTGGTCCCTTTGCAGAGCTATAAATATATTGGTTGTCACTTGCTTGACTTCCGTATTTCATAAAAGAGGGCAGAAGGAAAGCGAGCGGGGAGAAATCATCGAATCAGATGGAGAATTTCCTGTTTCTTTCCTTTCTTCATCCCTCTCTAACTGATCTCAGAATCCTGTCTCCCTTAGCTCTTTGTGGGCTGCTTGGCTCATTCCTTGTCTTGTGCAGCAGCAGTAGTTGGCTAAAATCGCGAAGGCAAAGAAGCAAGCTCACAAGTCAAGGTATCAAAGGCCCTCCACCTTCGTTTCTGTATGGAAATGTCCCTGAGATGCAGAGAATTCAATCGACGGTGACCAAAGCTCCTTACTTCAACCGTGAAATCTTGGCCCATGATTATACTTCGACGCTGTTCCCTTACTTTGAACAGTGGAGAAAAGTGTATGGTACGTACTGCTATCCCTCCCTTTTGATGTCCTCGATCTCCTTTCCCCCGTTCAATATCAGCCTCTGTGCTCTATGCAGTCCTTTTTCCTTTTATTTCATTTCCCTTTTTTTTTTTACTAATCGAAATTAAATTGTTGATATTACAACAATGTAATCCAAAAAAATACGCCAATAAATTAATCCCAAACGCCCACCTCTTTTGTCCTTGACATTGAATCATGTCAAATAGCATGCCTTTAATTTTTCTTATTATATAAAATTCGTGTGTCCAGAAGATTCAATAAAAAAATTAAGATTTCACCATGCCTATAAAGTTAGATAGACGCAAAAACGAAAGCCTACGCGCTCACGTACATCTATCACCCATATAATCTTTACTCTATATTTTACAATTGCCTCTGTATGATCGCAAGTCTTTTAATGTAGAAGAAAATACTAAAAATTTAGTGAAGATGTGATTTATTTGAAATTGGATGCCATAAGAATTAAAGAGTAGAGTTAAAAAAAATTGTAAATTGAAGTGGCAATAATGATGAAAAATTCATGCTTTGTATTATATTAGACCCAGCAAAATAAAAATGCGAAATCTTGCACTCGAGACCCCGTTCAACATTACTTTTTGGCTCTGGTGTTGGAAGAATTAGGTTTTGGGAAGAAGCAAAAGATGCGCATTTTAACAAACGGCGGAACAATTTTCTGGTCAGTGGCAGAGTACAATCTGACGGGAATTCTTTTATATAAATGATATACCGCTGTAGCAATTACTGTCTAAGGGGGCGTAATTTGATACGTGCACGGATTGGCAATGTCACCGGCAACGCTAGCAGAAGGCTAAAACAGAGAAGAAGACAAAAGGAGAGGAGGTCGGCATAGGAAAAGTAGAGGAAGAGGGTAAGAAGAAGAGATCGAGAGTGCGGAAAAGCAGAGAAGGAATGGAGCAGAGAAAGGAAAACCGAGGGAGGGCCGAGGGAAAAGGGAGTGGGGAAATTGAGAGAGACAGAGGGGACGAGAGAGAAGATAGCAAAAGGAAGGAATATCTCTTTGTTTCCATTCCCCCAATTGTACAGTGCAATATATAGGACAAATGTAACTAATTCAGTTAGGTTCCAACTGATTAGCCAACCAAACCGTAACCGAATAGTAAAAGGAAAACAGGAGTCATAATATTACATTCTCCATCAAGAGAACCTTATCCTCAATGTTGAACGAAAGAAAGACTTGGTGAAATGTCGCCACTGTTAAATCGCCGAATACCAACTTCACAGAGTTGTTGTCCATCGCTCGGGCAAACATGAGCATCACGAAATCAACAATGGCAACAACAAGTGCAATGTAGTCCAGCTTTGTATGAATAGAAGGCTTATATAATTGGAGTACCACATCATTGAATCCTCTGTAGTGTATAGGACAAGAACATGCACCGACACATGGGGCCGAATTCAATCCGAACCCAGGAGTAGCTCCACAAATCTTGCGCGACCATTATAGCTTGCCTCTAACCGAGACTCCTAACAGGCTAGTTGAAAAGCTCCAATTCCAAGCAAGATCGCTAGGATCTAAAAGTTGACCCTTCCCTTTTTTTACAAAGGTTGCAAAGCCCCTAAATGAGTGTTGGTTGGTGTTAGCCCGCCGAAGGAGAATAATTCAAGTAGTTGGATGTCTAGTGGCAAGGCATCGCAAATAATCTTCCCCAATTTGATGCAGCTGATAATGTCGAGTTTCTACTCCATGTGCTGCCTCAACCTCTAACGTTGTCCCACGAAGAGGGTCAAACAAGGGAGATCCATTATCAAAGTAACCTGTTCCAAGAACAATAGAATAAGCAAAACCTAAGGAAGTCCACCCGAACACAAAACACACATGAGAATTCTGAATAGTTGTAAGAAGAGCCCCAGAGGACACTAACACGGTAACCAATAGCATAAGCAGACTGCCATCTGCCAAGGCACATGTTATTGATTGTTTGAAGTATAGCACCACTACTATATTGAAAAATTTCAATGCTCTGAAAAGTTGTTTGGATAATGTCAAGTTTTCTAGCTCCTGCTGATGCTTCTCAAGGATACCAATGCTCTAAAAGGTTGTTTGGATAATGTTAAGTTTTCTAGCTCCTACTGATACTTCTCAAGGATACCAATGCAGCAATTTATAAATTGCAACTCTAGGGTCCAAGGTGAGAGAAACTCTCGAAGAATATCAGTCCCACAAATAATCATCATATACTTAATAAGATCTAATTGAAATAACTCCCTCAAATGCCTAAGCACAATAGTACCGAAAAGATTCTCAGCCACACCATCACTCTAACAAAGCACCCTACATAGTTGCATCCAACAGTCTTCAGCATCATGTGGCAATGAAGCACCCTTATGTAGTTGGCCAAATTGAGAGTGATTCTTGTGCAACACCCTCCAGACTGGCAGCAGTGCCTTAGGTTTGACATTTTTATTAAGCTTGGTAATCAAATTGCTTGTACTGAATTCCTGGATACTAACTCTACACAACCCATTAAAAACAATAGTGTGGGTGATCCTCCCACCTGGTTCCTTCTCTTAATGCTCGAGCAGTAACTTTTCTGTGCTGTCTATGAAAATTCTCTTACTAAATTTTTTCATTTATACAAACCTTTGCCTAGGATATAAGTCCGGCCTCAACACACCGAAATCTATTACCAATCTGTGGGAGTGGAGTTCTACAAATGGGGTAAATGTCATACCGCTGACTGCTCTCCCAACTCAAGACTGCATGTCCGGTAGAGTTCAACACACTGGGCGCTAGACAACCGTAGCTCCTTAGGTCTTTAGTGGCACGACAATGATCAATCTTCATTTCATTATACAACTCGATCAGATCAACGGATACTAACTGCCATATTGTATCCTAAACCGATTGATTATTGTAATTAAGCTATTGAAGTGATGAAGAAGTTCTTGAGGTAGCCACACCATTTATCGATTCTAAAGACACAATTTCTCTCCCGTCGAGACAAAATATTCTGCAACTAATTTGGTCCTTCACTAATGAAGAATTGATGGAAACACATCAACGAATTTTGTCCCTCAAAGGAGTAATGCATTGCTTTTTTGGGAGTCGAAATATGATGAAGTGAAGTGCAGATGGAGCTGTAATAGAGGCAAGTTGTGCCATTGTCTAGCCAGTGTCATCTACATCAATTATCAAGTATGAGATCTGGAATGGCAAACTTGAAAAAAAAAAGGTTGTTGAGCAGAGCTAAGGTGGTGTTAGTGGGTGGTTGGGTAAGTGGTGGACAGGAAGAATGAGGTAGAAATGCATCCCTCGTTTCCTCTCCCAATTTTGTGGCGTCCGGGAACCATACAAGTGGCAATAATAGGGGCTCACGGTGAATTGTCATTTCTTTAGGAGGTTTTGGAGGGACTGTGGAGGAAGAGGGAGATTGCAGTGACACCTTCAGGGTATGAACAAACTGCTTGGAGGGCAGCAGGCAGTGAGAATGTGAACATTCAACACTGTCGGTTCTATTAATTGGAAATGGAAAAGAAGTAACGATCTGGACATCAGTTAATGCTGGTGGTAGGAAGGATTGGGGTTGAGCAGTTTGGGATAAATTTTTGAAGGTAAGAGTCGTGAACGATGAGGGAGTTGAAAAAACAGGGAGATTTGTAGATGACACTGTTTATCGTTTGATTAGGGTTGGTGACCGTGGGCTTTCATTGGGGGTTTGCTAGATGTGTGCCTTGGTGGAAGCAGAGCTAGTGATACGGTTGTCCTGTGGGAGTATGGACGCAACGAATGGCGCAATTTCTGGTTGATGTAAGGGAAAATGAAGAGCAATGGTGGCGCCTGATGGAGTTGGTAGCGTTCTAAGTGAATATTGGGTTGGGATTTGCAGATGCGGTAGTGGAATTGTGGTCGAAGATCGGCTGAATGCAGTGGCGGTTGGAAGCAACGGTGAATGATGGAAAATCACAGATGGAGAAGCCACAAGTGAGGAAGGATTTACTGGCCAGTTTCGCTCGATTCTACGAAACGATTACCGAATTTCAGTGAGGGTGTGTTGGGTTTGTGCGCTGATAGAAGCAGCGGTGGCAGTACTTGCGGCAAGGTTTGCTATATTTTGCCAGACGGTCGCTGTAATGTCCTTCGACAGCCGTACAATGGAAGCTTCGAACGCCGTCAGTTCTTCGATTGTCAGCTCCTCTATCAAGTCTCAATGAGGGTACTAAATGATACATGCACGGATTGGCAGTAGCATTGACAACGCTAAAAGAAGGCTAAAACAGAGAAGAAGATAAAGGAAGGGGAGGTCGGCAGAGGAAAAGTAGAGGAAGAGGGTAAGAAGAAGAGATTGAGAGAGAGAGAAAAAGCAAAAATAAATCTTAGAATTTAGTTATTATATTTAGTCTATGTGATATGCTTAAATACTTTTGAAACACAAATATCCAAATCTTAAAATATAACTTAAGTAATAATTTAATTATAAAATAATGTCATGGAAGATACAGATATCATCGGATTTAACAATTTTACTATTTAACAATTTTGTGACAAAACACCCTATAGTATCAAGAGCATTCAAATACACGTATATTCAACTAGTGTCAAACTAAGAAACAAACAAATATCATGCCTCTATACACATTACACATCCAAAGCACATAGGATAAGAAATTGAATCACGTAGCAATTAACCAGTTACATGAACCAAAGCAAGCAAGTAGAGCATCCAATCCAAATTCAAGTAAAACATCAAAGCAAAACCATCCAATCAAAGAAGCTAATGTGTAACGTCATAGAAATTAAAAGTATACAAAATAAGCATTCAGATGCCAATTGAGAAAAAACAAAAAAAAAAAAAAAATGAATGAATGAGTTGTCTACATATGCTTGATTTAATCTGGCACTAATTTGTAAAGTACATATAATGTGTAACGTCATTAAATATGATGTGCATATAATTAATGCAGGTCGAGTGTACACATATTCAACTGGGAATAGGCAGCATCTGTATGTAAACAACCCTGAAATGGTGAGGGAAATGAGCCGGAGCATGAGTTTAGAACTAGGTAAGCCTTCTTACATAACCAAGGCGCTAGCTCCTATGCTTGGCAATGGAATTCTCAGATCAAATGGTGCCATCTGGGCTCAGCAGCGAAAAATTGTTGCCCCTGAGTTCTTTATGGACAAGGTCAAGGTAACTACGATTTAATACCCTTATTCTACTGGTGATTCAAATTTGTTTGGTTATTTAATATTTGTTGGACATGCCCAGGATGGGTCAGTTGGGCCGGGAATCCCTAGTTTCTTGATCAGGTGGAGAACTAATCTCCATGCAGATCAAATTTCTAAGCCCGTTGGTTAAGCTAAGGAAGAGACGTAATGTCAATTTTCAAACAATCACAATAACGAGTAAAACAAAATGATGTAAAATTTCTCATGGAAATTTCTTAAATGAAAAGTAAAATCAAATGTTCTTAGGCCTTATAAAATCTACTATTGTAATGAGTATGGCTTGACAAATCCTGAACTCTTTGGTTTCGTGACAATATTAATAAATCAAAACTAATATAATGACAGATAAAAAACAGAATCGGCAAAAATATCCAAAACAGCAAATAAAATAATATACCCAAGGATGATAAAGTTGAAATAAGATTCGGAGCTCAAACAGTTAGTAAAGATCTTCTTCTTCTTCTTTTTTCTTTTTCTCTCAAGTTGGCCACCAAAGGATATTTAAACTCATGTAATGGTTAACCTAAATCTGAAAAATGGCATTTATATCTCATGTGAGCCGCTTTGTTAAGTTGGCTTGTGGCCATCTAATAGATAACTACTAAAAATGCAACAAAGCCTCGCGCTCATGCCGCTAGCTCACACACTTCACACGAAAGCCTTTGCCAATGAATGTATACTAATAGAGTATTCGGGCATGAAAGTAGAGAGATAATAAGAATATTCCATGACCTTTTATTTTACTATTTCAATTATTCAAAAATTAGTGATTTGTCTAGTGATTATAACCTGAACCTAAGGTGAATGGTCGCTAGTGATTCAGTCGATTCTAGTGTTTTTGTTACTATTTGGGCAATATATAGATTTGTCTTATTTTTTTTATTATTCGTATTATTTATGACACATATTTATCTTCAATATTATAATAAGATTTTTTTTTCTTTGGAATGCTAGAAATATAATATACATGTAAACAAATGTGTAGGTTAAATAAAGCACAAAATTGATTGAACATACCTTTAACCATGTTTGATTAAACATTGTTGGTGAGTAAAATATCAATAATTATCAATTGAATAATTATCAATTGAAGCAATGAGTAACAAAAGATATAAAAGATCTTTAACCATTGAAGCAATGAGTAACAAAAGATCCACAAATATTAGTTTGTATGATCTCTAGAATATGAGTAGTTCTTTTGACACATTTAGTGATATTGTTAGTTTACTTTTCCTTTATACGTTTCATATAAAAGCCAAAATTAATAAATTAAGAGCTTATAAGACTATCATTTATTAATCTATCATTTCTCTCAATGGAAAAATGCCTCAATCTCTTGTGTCATAATAAAGGAGAATTCTCATTTATAAAGATTATTTTAAGACCAATACTTATAAGTAAGGACAAGTAATTATTATCAAAATTTGAATCAAATCAAATTTAAATAAACTATTAATTAATGTTCCACCACCAATATGATGTTGATTTTGATATATTTTAAAAATAAAGCCTTCAAAACAAAATCTATAACAGGCTAAAGTCAGCCTCAAAATATAAACTAAGCTTTTAAAAAATTCTAAAACATAAAAGACTTTTTCAAGAATTAAATAAAACTAGTTTTCAAAATTAATTTACAATTTTGAATAACCTCAACACGTGACAACATCTTATTTCCCTAATAGATACATAATTCACTTTTCGGCAACTTTCTTATATTAAGCAAAGCCTACATAGTATTTACAATATAAATTATAGAACTCAAATTAATTCACCGTGAATTTTTATGAGTTTCAACAAATAATGATTCATGACACACAATAAATATGAGATTACCTTCCTTTTCAAGCCACGTTTCATACTTTAGACAATCTTCTTTGATGCTATGCATGCTTGCCTTTTTTAATCTTTTAATTAACATGGTAACCATATGAGCATTCTTAGATATTTCATGCCTCAATAGCTCTTCCATTTGAACACACATATTTAGTTTTTAATTATTAACCATTTATCGTTATACATATTATAAGATATTTTAAAATGATCATGTTTTGTGGGAAGAGAGTTTCATATGAATTGAATCAAAAATTTTTCAAATATCTCAACATATGAAGATTTCATTCGAGTTATTATTTATCACATTTTCATTACATGCTCACGCACACCTTTAGAATTGTGACGAACCGGGTCATAATTTACTAATGATCTCTGTCAATAAACTTACTCAACCTAATCAGACTAATATGTAATTAATTTAAAATATTAAATTTTGTAGAAAATCGGGAAAAACTTTCTCTAAAAGTAGACAAAAACCATACATAAAAACCTAATTAATCAACCTGTGCAAGCATATAAATACCTAGACTTCAATTTTTAACCACAATACATACACAGGATAAACAAATGCCATATCATCCATAACTTTAACACAGTACTCCTTAACTGTTACATTGGATCTAAATATAAATGCCATCTAGATCTAAACAAATCCAAACATCCAAAAGAATGTGAAAACAGAACTAGATCCATAAACAACCTGCTGAAGTATAATAATAATCTACAATAATAAATATCATGCTACAATGAATACATAACTTTAATCTAACTTGACTATTTACATTTCATTACATCAATCACATTCTAAGATTCTAGGTCTTCAAAGTTCGATAAGTCTCCTCTAGCAAAATCCTTCTCGTTGCTCAATCTAATTGGGCGTCAGCTTGTATCTCTCATCTGGAAGAAAGAAGAAATAAAAGTGAGCTAATAGCCCAACAAGTACACAATATGTATCAAAGAACATGAATAATTTCGTGCTCGAAATATAATAATACATAATTAAAGGACAGATATGCATATGAAGTTATGAATTATGAATCGAAAGAAATACTTTCATGATTTGTTTCCAATTTATTTTATCTTTTCTTAGTTATCAATTTGTGCTGATAGTTTATTTCGTTTGGGGGTCAAGATCAGTAGGTCTTACTAATAAGGAAAGGTCGGTCGTAGCCTGGATTATTTTTACTCCTACCAATCGAAAGCCATCTTCTCCTATTCAAAATTCAGAGGTGGGTCATCTACATACAATTCCTATAGACGGGGTTGATCAGCCACGGTGACCCAACCACAAGCGGTTCAAAAACAGACGACGACCTTCCGTAATAATACACTAAGTATGGCAATGAATATCACGAACTATAAAATACGATCAGGATATACGGCTAAAGTAATTCTTTGAGTTTCTACTATAATATTTTGTCATGTCAAAGTTTATTATTCGTAATCCTTGGTCCAAGTTTCTTAATTCCTTATTTCTTTAGGGAATTCTGTTCTTAAATACAAAATCCTTTATTCCCACTCTACTCGAGAACGTTTCATAATTCAATCAATATATTATTTCGAAGAGCAGTTTATAGGTCCACCACTTAATTATAGAATTTTCTTCATCATCAGATTTCCTTTCCATAGGCATATTTCGATACAAAATTTTAAATTTAATCATAAGCTTAGGTCTTCATGTGATCATAATTCATATATAATTTTTCTTTGGAGTATGGGGGGTTTAAGAATTTATTATTCTTTTATGCCAAATAGAATTATATGGTTTTTGATTGATAGCCCCTTTTTAATGGATTCAGGACGTGATTTTCAAAACATATTCAATTAATATTTTCATAATATATGTATAATTGTTCTTGAGGCTTGGGATAAGTAAAGAACTCTTATCATCAAAAAGAAGATTCACTGGAAAAGCTTTTAGATACAAATTTTCTTCACAATTGAATATGCCGAAACTTTCAAATTATTCAATTGAATTTGTACAAATATACATATCACTTGATTATTAGTTAAATATAGAAAAATTATGCAATATACCATTTAATGTCCTCATGTGAATAGTACTCGGGTGAACAGTGTACGTAAATAGTATTCGGATACATATATCAGTTAATTCTTAAAATTTTCGGTATCCAACCGGTACATCATCAAATTCAAGGCATGGGTAAGCATAATACTAAGTCAATTTATATATCAAACTCAATTTAATCCATTTAACGGGGTCCGGTTGTGGGTTAAGGTCTCCTCGAGCAAAATTTCACATAAAACCTCAAATTCAAATACCCAATCAATAAATTAACATGTTCAAGTTATGGATAATCATGTTCTAGTCCCAAATCAAGCAAAAACCCTAAATATTCGTGGGTAAATCGTCCGGGCGTGGGTTAGGGTTTACTTTGTTTAAAAACCTATCAAATCCACAAATTTGGGCACCAAATTTATATATATGCATGCTTAGGTCCTAGGTAATACAAAATACAACTTTAATCGAGTATTAAAACAAAGATACCTGATGAAATTATAGAAAAAGTGTAAGAAAATAAAAGATGAGGGTATGAGTACACTTGCCTCGACCCGATCTATCACATTTCTAACTGGCTCTTAGACTGATTCGGACTCGTGGGCCTTAGATTTCTCTGTCTCTCTCTAACATCTCATGCTCTCTCTCTCTCTAGGTCTCTAAAATGTCAAAAAATAACGCGCTGA
The DNA here is from genome assembly GCA_025585075.1 of Nepenthes mirabilis. NCBI lineage: Eukaryota > Viridiplantae > Streptophyta > Magnoliopsida > Caryophyllales > Nepenthaceae > Nepenthes > Nepenthes mirabilis. The sequence goes on along the minus strand of JAODPA010092598.1, from coordinate 44,114 downwards.
AACCCTCGCACGATATTTATATCGCTGCGTGCACCTGCTTAGCGCTCGAGCGCCCAAACAGTGCAGGGTATTTAGTTTTGGGCACTAGCTCAGGCGCTCGAGCGCCCGGCAGGCCCAAGACATTCTACTTTTGGCACCGCCTGTTGCGCTAGAGTGCACGACGCCTGCGGCAGGTGCCATGCTGTTGGTAGCGCAACAGGAAGCAATAGCCCGCTTTCATTAGATTTTAACTTCCAATACATATTCTTCTGCATATATTAAACCTAGTCTTGATCGTTATAACATTAATTACTTTCTAATTATCGTGTTTTGGAAATTGGGACTTCATAATTCTCTCCCACTATAGAAATTTCGTTCTCAAAATTTAATAAACCTCGAATTCCCATAATTGGAGGTAATCTTCTAGATTCTTTTAACGTTTCCAAATCACCTCCTTGATTAAATGCTTATCGTAGAGAACCTTAAGCATTGGAATCATTCTAATCTCTATTACCCTATGCATTTTATCAAAATTTCAAATCTATTAAGTTTGAAGGCAATTTAAACTTATTAACTTCTTTTCCAACTTAGCACGAAATCTCAAACGACTGAAAATTCTTGCTTCAGTCTATTCCAAGCCTCGAAAGGGACTATTCCTTCTAAGCCTTAGTCTGAACCTTAACATATGTGGGTTTGCTACATTTTGGCTGCGCTACTTTGATTAATTTTCTAACTACGAATCATCCTATTGCATATCATCACCATATCTAATTTAACTTGACATCCATAATTCTCTAATCAAGTTGACTATGATTTCGACAGAAACCTTAAACCACAATCAAACCTCAAAGTCGGAATACTTTATATTCCCGTTATTTCATTGGTAAGTCGACAAGCCGACATATCTCCAAATTACATAATCTGTATCGAACACCTGGAGTATATGGTAGCCGTGATTATAACAGATCTTGAATATCCATACCATAAAGACATAACTCACAAATCCTCATATCACAATCATCTTAAGAATATAACTGAAATGATAACCCAGAATTTTTAATACAGCCTCAAGTTACCGTTAAAACCTCAAAACTTACACACTTGGCAGCTTATCATCTTATTTGCGTACCAACAATCCGACTTACTCAATTCCAATCATACTGCCCAAATTTGCGATAAATGGATCGTCCTTGAAAACTAATCCATAATTATTCAAACATTCAAAGTCCTTACCACCGTAACAATCTCGAAGCAAAACTACAATGACTTCTCATTCTACAATCTGTAACTTCAATACTTCGAAGGCGATTCTGATTTCCAAATCAAAAACACTACGCCCAAAGCTCGAACATGGGAACCTACATGCGGCTCACCTTTCATAGTCCCTACGAAGCATTGAGGCACATTAAGTCTAAGGACTCCCAACATTAATCTACAATACCAATGTCTTCTTTTCTTAAAAGATACTGGGGTTCATCATTATAATTTTTTTTGATAGATTTACCTATTTGTACCAACGCTTGATCATTTCTTCTGAATGACATAACTCCTTGGACTTTTAGGATTAGTTAGGTAATAACTACATTCATAAGCAAAATCTAAAAATCCTCGAAGCAAAATTTGAGTTGCAACTCAAAACAACGATTAGGGAAATTTCAATCACGGGCTTCTCCCCCACTTAAATTCAAGGGCAACCACCCCACATGATGCAGGAAGGGCATAGTCTTGAATTTTCCTCTAAGGTACTACATTTAACTGCAACATGCTTGATTCATTAAGGCCAACCCAAACAACATGGTTGTCAATTTACCCTTCAATTCTTGAATGCTATTCCTATCTGGCTCACTCTGACAGATACCATTCACTATTAAGTCATGCGCCCTACGGACATTATAAAATTCCTCGAGGGGCACTTAATGGATATCTTATCATATTAAATTGCGACCAAGGAAATTGCATACCCATGTTACAGCATTCAATCCTTCCTAAACCATAACGTAGTCCTTGAATGAAGTTCAAACTTTCTATGATTCCTTGAACTCGACATTAGGGTCTTCACAATAATAACCCAAGCCTGGTTGGAAGATTCAACCCATAATATTCACAGGTATGTCAATAAATCTACAAACTCAAATAGCATTGTCTGGACTTACAATGACCATTTCTTAATTTCTGAATGCTGCTATTAATACAATCCCTATTTATCCTCAATCGATGACATTTTGGCTACAAACCGACCTTCGGAAGCTCCACACCTCGGCAAAAGGTCAAATGATTTATCATTTGTACTAGCACAATATCTTATCAACCAAGCACTACCAAAATTAGACCAAGGTTCAGCACCACAAAGTAATCCCAGTCAACCCAACCAATCATACCTACGGATATGAGAAAGTGTTGTAGGCACCAGCATGATTAATATCAAACCTAAATCCTTCAATAAATGAACTTAGGAACACAAACAAAATATATATACCTAAAATCCCAAAACAGTATTTCAATTGAAATGTCTAGATTCAGGAATCCTTTCTTCCACCGCACTAGACAACTCCTCAATATTAATACCATTATTACGGAACCTTGTTCCAATGTACTAGACCACTCCTCCATTTGACCCATGGAATGTTGACAATCTCCAATCATACAGTCAAACTATCCCTAAATTGAGACATGCTCTCAAAGATCCCATCAAAATAACATATTCATCCATAGAGCATTCCCAACATCTCTCATGGTATCTCTTATCCTCGATACTCATAATTCTTTACACGCTAACAACCCGAGGTCGACTTCACCTCCTATCTGACATGGGTCGACATTACCTTATCTTTCCCCAAATATTGGATCACTGTTATCGCCATCTCAATCCACATGATTCATACCGTAATCTCTATAGGATCCGAACTACCCCAAAAGTCTAGGTATTTAATTATTACTAAGTCGATTATAAATCAACATCCTTGGATTCGCAAGACCAGAATTAACTCTAGGTTATCTTAACATCGAGCCATTGATTCTACCTCATCCATCATACTTGCTGGGTTCATCAGGTATCCCTTCTTAGCGAATTACTAGTCAAAGGACCTTAACCAAGAACTGATCAAGTCTAAACTTCAAACCAAAAGTTGGTTAACTTAGATCTCAAATCAATGCCAATCAACTCAAGCACCAAATTAGTACCAATCAGAGTTGAACCTCAAGGTGCCTCCCTAGAACTTCTCTCAACCTCACAGTTGACCACTACCACGAATAGACCCTCGCCTAGGAGCCATAGCGGCTAATAATATCCTATCTGAAGGCAACATCGTGGTTAAACTATTCTTAAGACACTATTTAAGATGCAGGAACTAGAAAACCAAACTCAAAATCTATCTCCAATTTAGTTCAAGTCTAACCTAGCCAACCAGAATAATTAGGACTATCCAATTTGACTTAACTTATCCTACACCTATATCTATTAATTCAATCTTCTTTATTCTATCCTACTTTTTCGTGTAATATTCCGATCAAATTTAAGGCATCTCTTTTTCTGATACCAACTGTGACAGATTGAGCTATAATCCACTAATGACCTCTGTCAATAAACTTACTCAGCCCAATCAGACTAATATGCAATTAATTTAAAATATTAAATTTTGTGAAAAATCAGATAGAATTTTCTCAAAAAGATGATAAAAATCATACATGAAAACTTGATTAATCAACCTGTATAGGCATATAAATATTTAGACTTTAATATTCAACCATAATACATACACAGGACCAATAAAATGCTATATCAACTATAACTCCAATACAGTACTCCTTAGCTACTACGTTAGATATAAATAGAGATATCATCTAGGTCCAAACAAATCCAAACATCCAAAAGAATGCGGAAGCAAAAATAGATCCATAAACAACCTATGAATATATAACAATAATCCATAATAATAAATATCATGTCACAGTGAATACATAGCTTTAATCTAACTTAATTATTTACATTTCATTACATCAATCACATTCTAAGATTCTAGGTCTTCGAAGTCCAATAAGTCTCCTCTAGCAAAATCCTTCTCACTGTTCAATCTAATCAGGTATCAACTCGTGGCTCTCGTCTTGAAGGAAAAATAAGAAATAGTGAGCTAATAGCCCAACAAATGTACAATATGTATCAAAGAACATGCATAATTTCATGTTCGAAATATAATAATGTATAATTGAAGGACAGAGATGCATATGAAGTTATGAATCATGATTCGAAAGAAATACTTTCATGATTTGTTTCCAATTTTCTTTATCTTTTCTTAGTTATCAATTTGTGCTAATAACTTATTTCATTTGGGGGCCAACATCAGTAGGCCTTACTGACAAGGAACGGTTGGTCGTAGCCTAGATTGTATTTACTCCTACACAATCCAAAGCCATCTTTTCCTATTCAAGACCCAGAGACAGGCCATCTACATACAATCCCTATAGACGAGGCCGATCAGCCGCGGCGGCCCAGCCGCAAGCGGTTCCAAAATAGATAATGACCTTCCGTAATAATATACTAATGCATGCCAAGGAATATCCTCCGCTATAAAACATGGTTAGGATATATGGCCAAAGTAATCCTTTGAGTTTCCATTGTAATGTTTTAGCATGTCAAAATTTATTATTCGTAACCATTGGTCCAGATTTTTTAGTTCTTTATTTCATTAAGAAATTCTATTGTTAAGTACAAAATCATTCGTTCTCAATCTATTGGAGAACGTTTTATAATTCAATTAATTCATCGTTCTAGAGAGCAGTTCATAAGTCCATCACTTAATTACAGAATTTACTCCATCATTGGATTTCCTTTCCATAGGCATATTTCGATACAGATTTTCACATTTCATCGTGAGTTTGGGTCCTCACGCGATTATAATTCACGCATAATTTTTCTTTGGAGTATGGGGTTTAAGAATTCGTTCTCCTTTTATGCCAAACAGAATTATATAGTTTTCGATCGATAACCTTTTTATAATGGATTCAGGACATGATTTTCGGAACATATTCAATTAACATTTTTATAATATATGTGTAATTGTTCATGAGACTTGGGATAAGCAAAGAACTCTTACCATAAAAAAACAAATTGACTTGAAAAGCTTTCGGATACAAATTTTCTTCACAATTAAACATGCCAAAACTTTTAGATTATTCGATTGAATTTATACAAATATACATATCACTTGATTATTAGTTAAATATAGAAAAATCATTGAATATACCATTTAATGTCCTCGGGTAAACAGTACCCACGTGAATAGTGTTCAGATATATATATCAGTTAATTTTTAAAATTTCGGGTATCCAATAGGTATATCATCAAATTTAAGCCATGGGTAAGCATAACCCTAAGTCAATTTATGAATCAAACTTAGTTTAATCCATTAAATAGGGTCCGAGTGTGGGTTAGGGTCTCTTCGAGCAAAATTTCACAAAAAATCTCAAATTCGGATACCCAATTAATAAATTAACATATCTAAGTCATAGGTAATCACGTTCTAATCCTAAATTAAACAAAATCCCCAAACATTCATAGGTAAATCGTCCGGGCGCAAGTTAAGGTTTGCCTTGTCTGAAAACCGATGAAATTCACAATTTTGGGCACCAAATTTATATATATGCATGCTTAGGTCCTAGGTAATACAAAATAAAACTTTAATCGAGTATCAGAACCAAGATACTTGACGAAATTAAGATAAAAGTGCAAGAAAATGAAAGAGGGGGATATGAGTGTATTTATCTCAACCCGATTTATCACCTTTCTAATTGGTTATCGGACGGATTTAGACTCGTGTGCCTTGGATTTCTCCTTCTCTCTCTAACATCTCATGCTCTCTCTCTCTTGGTCTCAAAAATGTTGAAAAATAACGCGCTGGAACCCCTTGCACGATATTTATATCGCGGCGTGCGCCGGGCGCAAGGCATTCTATTTTGGGCGCCGGCTCAGGCACCCGAGCGCCCAGCGAGCCCAAGACATTCTGTGTTTGACGCCACCTGCCGTGCACTCGCCGCGCTCGAGCACACGGCAGGTGCCATGCCGCTAGCAGCGCACCAGCAAGCGGCAGCCCACTTTCGTCTAATTTTCACTTCCGATACATATTCTTCCGCACACATTAAACCTAATCTTGATCGTTATAATATTAATTACTTCCTAATTATCGTATTTTAAAAATTGGGACTTCACAAGAATTGTAGAAGATATTAATTGTAAGTCTTTTCATTAGAATATTAGCCAAGACTTTACAAAAACTCATAAATTATTCAACCACGTCATTAATAAATTCTTTGGCCTTTGTGCAATTGAAGATTGAACCCCTGTTACTTCCATAATATGAGACTACATGAATATAAAATCTAAGTGATTAGACATCTCCGACTGTTTATACTTGATGGCCTCCCGTGGCGTGCTTAAGTCTATGATAATTGATGGTTCGTCTTTATAGAGTATTGGGTCAAGATCTATACACCCTAAAGTGAATAAGGCCGTATCTTTTCAATTAGAAAAATGATCACTAATAAGTACTGAAAATCAGAAGTATCATCAATCAATGCAGTAGAAAAAATTACAATAATCAAGAGAGATACACTTTAGTGCTACGGAACATAAACGTGTTTATATATTAACTAATGTTAATATATTAGCAATCTCTTCGTGGAGCCAAAGTCATAAAAACTTATGATTTAATTCCAATTAGATACTAACAAATTTATTAAAATTTATTTTCATATATAATTATTTATCAGAGCTCGGATGCTGTGGTCACCCATAATAATATATGAAAATCACAAAATATATTCATTAGAATGCATACTGAAAATCCTTGACGTAACAAAACAGGGTAAAACGAAATGGCACAGTGACAAAGCCCACTAAAACAAGCGTGAGGTCTTGTGTTCAGAATCCTTGCCTTGCAACCTTTAATTTTTGTCTGCATGCTCACTTTCGCGTCTGGCTAGTGCGTGCCACGCATCCTTGCCCTGGATTGCCCTCATCGCCTTTGGGATCCACAGCTTGATACTGGGTCGGGTTTAGATGCTTGGATGGAGTTTTTGCCATAACTTTGAGCTATCAAGTTCTAGATTCAACAGTTTTTGAGGTGTTTCATTCATAATCAAACGATCTAGTAAATAATAAGCATAATTTTTATTAGGTAACAATACAAATATTTTGATACTTGGAAGTCCCCAACCGGCCTTTAGGTTTGATAAGCAAAACCTTGAATCCAAAACATATTACATACTACATGTAAGCAATCCATTAAACATAAATTATTCAACATTATATGCATGTAATTATGAACAAATATAAATTAAACAACAGGAATGTACAAGAAAACACAGAGAAAAATAAATATACACTAAAAATACAAATTTTCATATTACAATGACGTCTTTATGCCTGTATAAGCAAAATAATTAAAATTTTGTAGTCGTAAAACATACTCATGCTTCAATTACTCATAAAATTTGGGTAATATAAAATCATTATATATCGTGAATATTATATGAAAATATACATTATACAAATGTATGCCATAAATAAATGTCAATTTTTATAGTTGATGAGAAAATAAATTTCTCCACAACAAATCTAAAAACCAAGAGTAACAAAACATAAATGAGGCTCTGACTCCACATGTTAGAGATACATCATGCACCTAAGCAAATATATATATGTTGAACCTAGTGAAAAAAATATCAAATTGATCGGTACGCCAATAATGAACTGACCCGAAAAGAAAGAAATGGCCCAAAATCGCTACGGCCCATCTTACGATAGGATAGTCAACGCCCCACGTTGACCAGTTGAAAGCCAAAGAGAATGGAGAAATTAGGACGGACAACTTAAACAGCCAACTTTCAAGACGGTCATCATTTCTGTTAATCGGAATCTTGGTCGCTTGAAGACCCAGATTAATGCGGCCCAAACCCAACTTGGCCCACGCTTCTGTCCACGATCAGTAACGGTCTTCTCCCCAAATTTCGCGCTCCCCCATAAGGCAACCTTCATGGCAACGGTTACTAGTAGATTCAGCGCGCCTCACATGAGGAAAGCGTGAAATCCTCTTCCCTGTTGCAACAAACCCTAGCTATTACAAAATACAGAAAGAAAGCAATCCTTCTAAGGAGTCGTTACCACCATTAAAGATCCACACCAAGAAAGGAAACCTATCTAGTAGAGCGCAAGAATTAAGCGCTCTTGTTAAAGGAAGAATGCCCAGCATCTCAGCTATACAAATTGATAGAGTCCTCACTCTAGGGTACGCTCCGATTTCTGCTAACATACACACTCTTTTCAGCTAAGAATCACTCACCAAAGCCCTAACTTTTATAAAGGCACTCTTGAATTTACTCTACGTTCTCAAAAGCTTCCACACTTACAGAACGCCTCTCTCTCTTTCCCTATCACTACGTTCCTCAAGAACACAGTGTCGGATACCAACACTCCTTTTGAGTTACAGAAAGCCTATCACTTCGAAAGCATAACACCCACCACAAATATTATCAGTATTTCTCCTTATTCTATTTTTTTCTTGACCTTTTTAATTTTTAGAAGGCTATTTACTGACTTGAGTATTGGAATATTTTCGGTGAAATAATATCCTCCCAACCCCTAACCTCTTGTTTGTTGTAGTGGTGTGCAGGATCTAGTCTTAGTAAATGGAGCCGGACTCAACTATCGACTTGACGCGAACTTGTTCAAAATTTGGATTTAGGACGCATCATTGGTACCGTCTGTAGAAAACACTTACAAAAAAGCCTACCACCATGCTTATATACTTTCCTCAACGTCACCTTCAAAATTCGTATCGTCAACTAAAATGATGAACACGATGGCACAAGCCAGCGAGCCCGTCAGAGACGTGGCCTCACCCGACTTGGACCACATTACTGGTACCTTGGTTAACGAGACAATCAATGGGGTGCCCACACCCTTCTTCCAAAATCTGTTGGAGCACATGCAGAATACAAATAAGATGCACCAGATGCTTTGCTCCCACCAAGAGCACACCTAGCAGGGGCCTCCACTAGTGATAGCCCCTGTGTCGGCCTCCAAGAGAGGAGGCCAAAGGAAGAAGACACCGACTAGGAAAATGAGAAGGATGACTAACACTCAGACGCTGGAGTCCTCACAGGCTTAGAGTCAACCTAAGGTCTGAGGAATGTTTAGGTTGTATGACTCCGAAGGGAAGTACGGAATGAAGGAACCCCCAATATTCTCAGGCAGAATCAAGACCCCGGGTCCAAGAAGGATCCTCTCGGGCAATCAGATCTACTGGAGGTAGTAGCCGGTTGGCTACTAGAGGCCCGCACAGGGGGAGTTGAGGACATATCTCAATTCCAAAAGATTAGCCAACGCAGCCCAAACAGATCCCAAACGGGAGAAAATCTGGAACCACGATAAGTGCACGATAGATCTTGATTGCTCTCCTTTCACAGCAGAGATTTTAAACCATCCACAGTTGACAAAATTAAAAATGCCAACCCTCGACTCGTACGATGGGAGCACTAATCCCATGGATCATCTCAATCATTTCCGTACCCACCTGAGCCTGCAATGGTTGAATGACGCATCCATGTGCCACTACTTCCCGCTTACCGTGAAGGGGATGCTCGCATTTGATTCTATAACCTCCCCTAGGATCCGATCCAAAGCTTCCGGGAGTTGATTGATCTCTTTTTAGCGCAATACGCCTCCATCCGCCGATAAGAAAAGTAGCCTTAGTGCCTATCGCATATCAAGTAGAAGCACAGGCAGAATCCACGAAGATTTCCGGATCGCTTTGTGGCAGAAGCCAGGCAGATCCCTAGGCTCACGAAGGAGATAAAGGTTGGAAGTCTCATCTCTGCGCCGACATATGGGGATTTGTTTATGCACCTGGCGCATAAGAATCCGCAGACCTTTCGGAAAGCGAAATCTATCACCAGGGCCTATGCTGCAGCTGAGGAGGCCAACGAGGCTAAGCGTCCCGAGTGGACCGAACAGCCTCGCTCTTTTCCAATAAAAGGAAAGAGGAAGTACAGCGGCAGTGATCATTCCGGCAGGAAGCACCACAGGACCGGACCACCAGAGCGTAAAGATTATGGGCCGATCAACCTGACGCCCTTGATTGACACACAATCAAACGTCCTCGTGCAGATCCGTGAAAAAAAATTTCTTAAGTGTCCAAAACTACTTAAGAAAGCGGAAGGAGAAAATCAGGCCAAGTACTGTGATTTTCATTGATCTCTTAGACACTCCACGGAAGAATACAAGACTCTCTAGTATGAGATAGAAGAGCTAATCCGTAGAGGTCACCTCACTCGGTTCGTCAAGAACCCTAGCCAGAGCTCTGGCATTGTAGGCAGAGAGAGACCAGAGCCTTCTCCTCTACAGAATAGGGTCACAGCAGGAGTGGTCAATATGATCACGACTCGATCGATCAAGACTCCGGTGGACCACAAGGAACGGCAGACTGGGAGGAAGAAATAGCGCATTGAAGATAATGTCATTAGTTTTAGCAATGATGACTTAGAACATGTAATTTCTCCCCACGCGGACCACCTTATTGTATCCACGCTTGTTTCGGATAGTAGCATCGACCACCAATTGAAGCGAGTGTTTATTGATAATTAAAACTCACGCGATTTGCTTTACATTGATGCGTTCTTTAAACTCGATTTGAAAAAGAGTCAATTAAAACCTACCGAAGGCCCACTATACGGCCTCGACAACGAACCTGTGCCCATCCAATGGATGACCTAGTTAAAAGTCATCCTTGGCACATACCCAAGGACGGCGAGTCATACGCTCACCTTCTTGGTAGTCGAACTACCCTCCATCTACAACGCTATACTAGGCTGCCCATGTCTAACAGCGTTCGGAGCCGTCACCTTAATTCTGCACCTCAAGATGAAATTCCCAACAGTATGCGGTGTGGGTGAAGTATTGGGCGACCAAATCACTGGAAGGACGTGTTACATGTCCTAATTGCCCCAAGTGGCGGCACCAAATTAGTAGGAGAACTTGACCATCGAGATGAAATGACTCTACAACAAGCGCAATCCAGTGAAGCCACCAATCTAATCCCACTAAATCCGGAGGACCTGGAGAGGTGCGTATAGATCAAGGGCTTGCTCATTGGAATACTGCGCAACGAGCTGGTCACATTCTTACAACAGAACACTGATGTTTTCGCATGGACACTCGTGGACATGCCTAGGATTCTGACCAGAATAATGGTTCAGAAGTTGGGCCTCGATCCCGGTCGCAAGCCCATTAGGCAGAAACGAAGAAATCACTCCGTGAAAAAATTAATCGCGATCCATGAAGAAGTAAAAAAGCTATTAGACACCAACTTCATCAGGGAGGTCCAGTATTCGGATTGACTTTTCAACGTCGTCCTGATAAAGAAAAGCAACAAAAAATAGTGAAAGTGCGTCGACTTCACCGACGTTAACAAAATCTGCCCGAAAGATAGCTTTCTTTTTCCCCATATTGACCTATTGGTGGACTCCACATCTAGATACGAATTATTGAGTTTCATGGATACATACTCGGGTTATAACCAAATCCAGATGAGCCCAAAAGACGAAGAGTACATCTCGTTCATGACGAACCAAGGCACCTATTGCTACAAGGTCATACCTTTTAGTCTAAAGAATGCGGGCGCCACCTACCAGCAACTCATAAATAAGATGTTCGAATAGCAGATCGGATGTAATATGGAGGTGTACGTCGATGATATGCTCGTCAAGAACAAAGCCGCCGATGACCATATTCGCGATTTGGTTTAATCTTTTGAGGTACTCTGTGCACATAATATAAAGTTGAATATGGCTAAGTGCATCTTCGGAGTATCATCAGAAAAATTATTGGGATTTATCGTCTCCCTAAGAGGGATCGAGGAAAACCCAAAGAAGATTAAGGCTCTCACAGACATGACTCATCCCCGGAGCGTCAAGGATGTCCAGCGGCTAACTGGACGACTAGTGGCCTTCGCCTGCTTTTTAGCGAAGTCAGGCAACAAGTATCAACCTTTCTTTAAGGCATTGAGGGGAACGAAAGTAAACGGATTTCAATGGATGGCGAAGTGCCAGACAACCTTCGACGAATTGAAGCAGTATCTAGCCAGCTCACCATTGTTAATATCACCCCGGGATGAAGAGGAGTTGTACCTCTACCTAGCAATGTCGGAGGTGGCCCTTAGCTCCATCCTAGTACGACAGGACTTCGATACTTAGTGGCCGATTTACTATGTAAACAAAACATTGACTGGGCCAAAGACGCGCTTCCCATGCGAAGAAAAGTTAGCCTTGGCACTTATCTTTTCTGCTCGGAAGCTGAGACCTTACTTCCAGACTCATCGCGTGATTGTTTTCATCAACTAGCCTCTGAAGGGTATTCTTCAGAAACCTGACATTTCTGGGCGGCTGATAAAATGGGTTATCGAATTTGGAGAGTTCGACATTAAATTTTCGCCCCGAACCACCACTAAAGGGTAGACTTTAACCAACTTTATCGGTGACATCTCGACACCAATTCTTGATGAACAGTCGCTAAGGGCACAGAACAGCACAAGGAAGAGCCGAAATGGGTCCTCAATGTGGGCGGATTGTCTACAGATTCAGGCAGTAGAGCCGGAGTAGTCCTAAAAACCGTTGATGGGTTCGAGGTGAAGTACCTTCGACTCGACTTTTCGGCTACCAACAACGTTGCCGAATATGAAGCTCTATTGATTTGCTTAAGGCTAGCTAAAGAGTGCTCCGCTAAGTGGTTGACCATCTACAGTGACTTAAAGTTTGTCGTCAACCAAATCAACAGGAGCTTCGAAGCCTGCAATCCCCACTTGGCTAAATACCTAGCCAAGTTAAAGGAAACCAGCCGGAGGTTTGACAAGGTGACCCTCGTTCACATTCCCAGAATTGAGAATTGGAAGGCCGACTAACTTGCCAGAGCAGCGGTGGCCGAAAGGCCAGAGTAGTACTCAGGGGACATGTGGGAGGTCTTGAGCACTCCCAGCACGGAGGAATAGGAAGCGATGTAAATCTCCGACGTTGAAAACTGGATAACACCTTATTAGAGGTACCTGGCAAACGGAGCACTACCAGACGATACGGACGAGGCAAAGTGGATGAAGAAGACGGTCGGCTAGTATACTATGGTCGATGGAAGGTTATATTGCCGTGGCTACTCGATCCCTTACCACGGGTGCTTAACCCCTAAGGAGGCAGACTACACTTTGAGCGAAGTCCACCTTAGGATATGTGGGTCGTACATCGGCGGGAAGAACCTAGTATTCAAAATCATGTACCAAGGATATTATTGGCCAACAATGAATAAAGACGCCCTTGACTTCGTAAAGAAGTGCAAAAATTGCCAACTTCATGGCAATCTTCACCACTAGCTGCCCGTTGAATTGAGGGCTCTTCAAACTTCTTGGCCCTTCGTACAATGGGGGCTTGATATTCTCAGCCCGTTTTCTATTGCTACCTGGCAAAGGAAGTTTATTATCACCGGCATCGACTACTTCACTAAGTGGGTCGAAGCTGCCCCGCTAACCAAGATCACAGAGTACAACGCTCTGGAATTCGTCCGCCAAAGCATAGTCAGTAGATTTGACGTTCCTGAGGTCATCGTGACTGACAACGAAATCCAATTCTCTGGGAGACGTTTCACCAGGTATTACACCAATTTAAGTATTAGATTGGTCCATACTTCAATGGTATACCCGCAAGTTAATGAATAGGTGGAGGTCACAAACCGTACGCTACTCCACGGTCTGAAGACCAAGTTGGAGGATGTAGGGGCTCTTGGGTCGACGAACTACCCTCTATTCTATAGTCTTACCGAACAACTCCTAAGGAACCGACTCACAAGACACCTTTCAGCCTCTGCTATGGGATTGAAGCGATCATTCTAGTCAAAATCGGGCTCCCGAGTCTTAGGATTGAGTCTTTTGACCCACAGGGTAACTTTTAGAAAATTCAGGAACACCTAGACTTGATGGAACAAACCCGCAATGCCGCCAGGTTATGGACGATGGCCTGCTAACAACGGATTGCATGCTATTATAACAAGAAGGTAAAAGTGTAACACTTTGAGGTTGGAGACCTGGTCCTACGAAGCATCGAAGTTACAGGTAAGATCATCAACCGAATAAAACTCCCCCCGAATTAGGAAGGTCCCTTCCTAGTCTTCGCCATCCTGCGAAACGAAGTGTACAAACTCTGAACCCAAACAGGCAAGTTGATTCCTCGAACGTGGAACGCGATCTACCTCAAGTACTACTTTCAATAAAGGCATAGGTAAGTCAACCATATGCATGCATGTAGGAACACTTTGCACGTTGTATTTCTTATATCACCTCACTATAGACTTCTTTTCCTTTCTTTTCCATATGCATATATATGTCTGTTTGCAGGTTTATATGACATAGACTGCCCCTAAGTTGGGAGGATTTTCATTCTCTCATAACTAAACTCTGATCATCCAACCGGCCCATGAGCAGTCGTAACCAAACCCTGTTCATTCAGGTGGCCCGTGCGTGGTCGTAGTTAAACCCTGGTCATCCAGGCTACCCACGAGCGGTCATAACTAAACCCTGGTCATCCAAGCGGCCCACAAGGGGTCATAACTAAACCTCGGTCATCCAGGCAGCCTACTAACGGTCAAACTAAACCTTAATCATCCAAGTGGCCCATTTGTGGTCAAAATCTTAGGGGGCTCAACCAGCACACACCACAACCTCCTTCGCTAGGAGCGAGTGTGATCAATCAGCAACAATCGTCAGGGGCAAAGGATCTCCGTCCAAAAGTCAGCCACCCTAGTTTGCACTTGGACAATACCGCCAAGCCTCTACTCATGCAAGAACATAGAACAGGCTTGACCCAACATCAAGGTATACCTTGCATCTGCTCTAAAGAGTGCAACGAACCTCTAAAGCAACATTGATTGGCCAACTTATGTATAATGCACAAAGTCAGCCGGCCGATAAAACGTCATGCAAGTCGAGAAATAAGAAACAAGAATAAAAGTGCAATAAAGAAGATACATACTGTCAAAACAAAATGGTACATCAGAACACTATTCATTAATGTGTCACCATTATACAAAGCGCATATAGCGCTCTTCATAATATCCCGCAAAAATAAAAAGGAAAGAGACTCCGGACAATGCCGCCACTGCTGAGATATCATGACTCGGTATGGTGGCTCCTTGAGGCTGAAGAACCTCCCCGAGAATTACGTCATGACCTCCGACCGCAATCGCTAGAGTACCACACCATGTCGGATCTCTGTGTAGTACTAGCATTGCGCGAATCCAGGAACCCGATGGAGAAGCGAGGATCTACCAGGGAGGCGATCCTACGGTTGAAACGGATCCCCTCTTAAAACTGCTCCTCCAGAACAGGGGCTACCTCTTCGAGGTGGAGCTTAGTCCTCAGCTCGCCCTCAATCACCGCGATTCGCTCCAAGGCCCCAGGTGCACTTTTGGATCCTCTCGCTAGTCATCATTAAAGGCTGGACCCAGACGAATGGAGCGCTCTCTCTCCTAAGTCTCCTCATCCTCCTCTTCGGACAAAATCTTGACCACATTGCTCTGCACCTCGTGAGGTTGGCAAACAAATGAGTGTTAGCAAGAGAAATATAAACCGTTGCAACAAAAATCCTAAAGCCAGATGACAAAAGAAGTACTTGGCGAGAAGGCCCAAAGCGGTCAATACAGGCGGCACAGAAGGGCTGCGAAGAGCTCTCAAAAGATGACCACCCAGAAGAGGAACCACGGGAAGAGGCAGGTGAATCATTTGTCCCCCAGTTGAGAAGAGTATGGATATCAATCATATTCTCATTAGCCATGGCAAGGCAAGAACAAGAAAACGGCAATGGGGCAAGACTCGATGGGAAAATACTAAGGCAAAGCCTATAACCCTAGCCAATTTATAAACCAGATTTTTCGCCTGAAAAGACAACACAGGGGGACGCGTCATTTCAAATCATGTCGTTTTACTGCCCAGCGATGCATGCGTTGCATCACGTTCATGAAAGCACAGTCTGCGACGGTCAAATGCTTGTGGCAGAAGCTCATAGCCGGTCAACGGCACGAAAAAAAGAAAAGAGGAAAGAACGCGACAAAGGCACTGGCAATGACGGACGGCATCCTATGGGCAAGCTGGCTACCAAAACGTTGGCCGCTAAAAAGCTCACCCCCAGAAAACTGGCCACCAAAAAGCTGGTCGCCCGAGTTCATGCTTGGGCAGTGTCATCAAGCTCATAATCACAAGCGAAAGGCAAGCTTTGCCTGGCTATGGATCCACTCTGGTAACTTTCATAATACTTGGTCCCATTCACCAGAATGTTCCAAAAGGGACGGACAGTTAACTTGCTCATGATGCACTAAGTTAGCCAGAAAATGCAACAACAATGCATAAAAAGCAACGACTAATGCGAGAACGGTGAATATTAGTAAAATACCCATTTTATTGATAAAAACTTGTACAATTACAAGGAGTAAGGAGTACAAAATCTACTAAGGAGCAGAGCCTCCAGGAGTGGGAGGTGGTTGTCCCACGAGACTCTCTCGACGCTGAACGGAATGGTTTGCGAGATTAAGAAGTTCCACTAGAAAGCTAGGGTCAACGAGCCATGCTATGCACTGACAAAGGTAGATCCCCTCCCACAACCGCGCCGTCAGCATCTCAAAAACCTCACAAGGGCGTATGCAACCAGACAACTCATTCTCTAATGATGACATCTGCTCCGCGAGTTGGTCAATATGCCTAATAGCACTATCCTTCTCTTCCGTTAGAAGGATGTTCCCCTCCCTCAGTCGAGCAGTCTTTTCTTCTAAACTGACCACCACTACTCTTGTAAGCAGAGTATTCTCTTCTTTCAATGTCACATTCTCTACCTCCAGGCTTGAAATCACAGACTGTAGGGTGGCTATCTCCTCCTGGTGCTCTGCTCTTTGTAGCTCCAACTCCTCCTCAAACCAGGCTATCTCCTTAGCTTGATTGGAGAGGGCCAGTCCCATTAGTGCAATGCCTTGGTGTCTGCCTTGCTAATTTTCTCCTCCTGCAAAGGCCATACATGTCAAACAACAACAACAGAGAAAAATAGGAGAATGAGAATCACAAAAACTTACTTCCCAGATTCTACGTTCTGGCCTCACTGGCCTGGTGCGGGACTTGGACTTTAGAGACGGAGGACTGAACACAGTAGCCTCCTGGTCGGGCCTAGCAGCTGCCTTCGCCGCATACTCCTCCAAAAGCTCCATCATTGAGTCCTCCGACTTATCAAGCTCTCCGCCAACTAGCTCCTCCGGTGTCATAAGCGACTCAAAAATTGATTCAGGTAGCTCAGCTGATGGCTCAATAATTGGCGGATCAATGACGGGCTCCGAAATCAGCTCAGTTGGCAGCTCAACTGCTGGCTCACACATCCCAGCCGACGGCTCGAAAGCCAGCTCAGGTTGCGGCTCGATGGTCGGCTCTAGCGTCTCAAGCTGTGGAGCTGGCTCCACTAGCTTGAGCTGTGGCGCCAAAGCCAGCACCACTTTTGCCAAAACCACAGCGCTGCCCACTCCGCTACACCACATGGCTTCAAATTCTCCAGGAGCCATTTCCTCTCCTAAACTATCCCCCACACCAGAAAAATGACCATCAGCTATGTAATCTCGCCTAGAGGATGATGAAGAAGGCTCCAAAGTTGAGCTCTTTTTTGCCTTGGACAGATGGGAGCAGTAATAGGGGAAGGTTCACTGGCAATCATAAGTTTGGCTTTCCTTTTCCTCCAAGAAGTCTCCGGTGGCGGCATCCTAAACTTTTGGATCGGGGAAGGAGGACCCCAATTGGCTCTTTTAACCTCCTCTGGAGAAACCAAATGGTCCCTCCTAAGGTCCCCTGAGTGCTTACTCACAAACCCCAGTAACTCCTTCATGGAGGCAATCTCCTCCTTCTCCAGCATTCCAGTAAACGCCTTGGGGACCTTGCCCCATTCCCTAGACAAGGGCCATGACTTAGCAATGTGGACGAAAAAGAATCGTTCCTTCCAATTCTTTAATGAATCGTAAATAGCGCTGTTGATTGGAAGGTCTTGAGGGGACTGATAAATCCAGTCCCCACTCTGCACAAAATGAAACATCACCCTCACAGCGTCAATTGTCATCGTCCTAAAGTGATGACGCATGAAGATGCACATGGAGCAAAGGTATCACACGGCATCGGCATGAAGCCATACGATGGGCACCTGGAGAGTGGAGAGGATATCCAATAGCTCCTGAGGAATCGGAAGACGGAGCCCACTCCTCAAGTGGGCCTTATACACAATGATGCAACCCTCAGGAGGGGAGCATGCTCGATCCTCCTTGCTAGGGACTCTGAAGATGATCTCTTAAGGAATGTAGTACTCAATGTACAACTCCTACACATCGCTCACACTGAGAATAGAGGCAATCTGAGAAGCCATGAAAATGGAAACAAGAGAAAAGACGGCAAAACACTTAGGAATTTCTCAGGAAAGGAGAGACGATGGAAAGAGTGGGAAGTTTGAAATGTGACTGACGGAATACTTAAAAGCATGCGAACAGTTGAAAAGGAAAAGCCATCTTGTGAAAGCACGCCCATTATTGTTGGCACGTGTCACTCCCTAAAAGGGTGTAGACGATTTGGATCCCCTGGCGTATTAATTACCAAGATCACAAATCCCCTGTGTGTGGACACATGGCCCACTTTCGAACTGACAGTTTGGCGGCATGATGGTGCATCCTTTCAAACTCCCACAGTTCTCCAGATCTCATCCTAGGCGGTCAACGATCCGGTCAACTCCTTCACAAGTTCTCCGAATTTCACCCTAGTTAGTCAACGACCTAGTCAACTCCTTCTCAAGTTCTTCGGATTTCACCCTAGGCAATCAACGATCCGATCAACTCCTTCACAAGTTCTCCGGATTTCACCCTAGGCGGTCAATGATCCGGTCAACTCATTCGCAAGTTCTTTTGATTTCATCCTAGGCGGTCAACGATTCGATTCGCCAGCTCTCCGAAAATTGACCTCGCTGCTGTCTCGACTAGCGTCCCATCTTAAATATGCTGGAGGCCAAAAGTCCTGAACCACCAGCATGGGGGGTTAGGGATGGGTACGCCAGTAATAGGTTGGCCCGAAAAGGAAGAAACGGCCCAAAATCGCTATGGCCCATGTTACGCCAGGACGGTTAACACCCCACATTAACCGGTTGAAAGCCAAAAAGGATGGAGAAATCAGGACGAACAACTTGAATGGCCAACTTCTAAGGCGATCAACATTTCTGTTGACCGGAATCTTGGTCGCTTGAAGACCTAGCTTAACGCGGCCCAAACCCAACTTGGCCCACGTGTCTGTCCACAATCAATAATGGTCTTCTCCTCTAATTCCGCGCTCCCCCATAAGGCAACCTCCATGGCAAATGTTACGAGTAGATTCAACGTGCCTCACACGAGCAAAATGCCAAATCCTCTCCTCTGTTTACAGCAAACCCTAACTGTTACAAAATATAGAAGGAAAGCAATCCTCCTAATGAGTCGTTACCGCCATTAAAGCCCCACACTAAGCAAGGAAACCTGTCCAGCAGAGTGCAGGAATCAAACACTCCTGTCAAAGGAAAGATGCCTAGCATCTCAGCTATAAAAACCGATAGAGTCCTCACTCCATGGCATGCTCCTATTTTTGCTAACAGATGCACTCCTTTATACTAAGAATCACTCACCAAAACCCTAACTCTCATAAAGGCGCTCTTGAATTTACTATGCGTTCTCACAAGTTTCCACGCTTACAGAATGCCTCTCTCTCTCTCTCTCTCCTTGTCACTACGTTCCTCAAGAACACAGTGTTGGAGATCAGCACTCCTTTCAAGCCATAGAAAGGTTGTCGCTTCAAAAGCATAATACCCACCACAAACACTCTCAGCATTTCTCATTATTCTATTTTTCCTTGACTTTCTCAATTTTTGGAAGGTTGTTTATTGACTTGAGCATCGGAGTATTTTTAATGGGATAATGTCCCACCGACATCTGACTTCTCGTTTATTGTAATGGTATCCAAGATTTAATTTTGGTGAATGGAGCCAGACTCAACAATCAATTTGACCCGAACCTGTTCAAAGTTTGAATCTAGGATGAATCACGAATATATCTCCTTCCATGTCTAATCAAGCACCATTAGTCATTGCAATTGAAAATAGGCTAGCGGTTGTCAAAACATTTTATAGTATAGTCCTAACCTCACTTATTATGGCTGAGTTGATAAATCCACAAGCATCATATACATATAGATAGGTTTGGCATCATTTTATTACCATATATTAATTATCCGTAACTAAATGAGATTTAATCTCTTTAATATTTGAGAATACAAAGGGGCACCAAAGTTGATCATGAGGATGCTAACATGGAATCTTATGTTTAGTTCACTCATTCGTAGATGAACAAGAAATTTTTCACATAATCAATTAGATCATATAGATACCTATTTAATATAATATGTATAGGTCATCAGAAGAATCTAACCAATCATTCATTCTTTTGATAATTCTATTGCAGTTAGTTTATAAATAAATTTGCTGAAGAATATATAATCTACGTGACGTGTATAAATTGGCTTGAACAAATAAGGTTTTTACACGTATAGTCTATTTAGATGGATTAAAAGGCCCACCTTGGAAATGTCAATAAGCTTATGCCCCTTTTTGTTGAAAATTGAAATTCGATTAAGACTGCATAATCACAATCCGTAGAATTAATAACCTCTCAAGAATTACTTTTTTTTTTGGTAAGTAAACCTCTCAAGAATTACCTATGACACAAAAGATAACTTAAGTTTAGTGACAAAGTCTTTCTTAAATAATTTGGTTGACAATTGCCCTAATATGGTGAGGGCGAGGAGGAGTGTTGTGAGCGACAGAAGTGAAAGATCACGTGCCGCTAGTGCAGCACCAATTACAAACAACTGTACGAAGTGGACCGTGCAAAGATGAACACCTGGTTTAGAAATTGGTTTGGCAACCCTTCCTACTTTGGGAAAACTATTACAGCCCTATTTGTAAAAGCCCAAAACTCTGAAATTCCGGAACTCACCGCCTAAAAGTTTTATGCTCTGAAAACAATCAAGACTAATATATATTGATCACCTTAAGCCTTTTTTAACTACATATTAAACAAAACTAAACAAAAAAAATGAAGGTTTAAAGCATAGAATGAAAATAGACACAATGAGAAGTGCCTGTGGAATACCTCATCAAGTAACGTGGCATCCCATCCAACATTAGGTTATAGCAATCCCAGAGATAAATGTAAAAAATACTGAATCAGATTGAATTTATAAAAGATGGTAAAAGAAAATCCCTGAACATCCCACAATGCTTCATCGTTAATCCCAGTCTTGGCAGTATCTGTGGCTGTTTGCAAATGACATGTCTTGATGTTCGAAAGGCAAAGCTGGCAGCACTAGAATAACGGGGGATGTTTAGAACATGAGGTGCCCGCAAAATCACCTAGTTTCTGGAGTCTGTGTTGGGGAAGATAATAGCCGGTTGAATAATATCAGTGAAACCGAGTCGGATAAGAGTAATTGACACACAAATTGTGACCAAATGGAATTTTTTTTTTTTTTTTTGTATTCCGCCAGCGACCTTCCGGGATTGACACTAAGGTGTCGGTGATCTGGTCCGGGCCGGTCATGCCTACCGATCGCAGGATCACAGATGTCATCTAGGACCCGTACACGATATCCATAACGTATGTAACGGAAGCTAATCTATTAACCTGCTGAAACGCTTACATTCATACCTATAAATCTCGTTCTTTTGCATACATAATCATAAAAGTCTAATTACAAAAATACATATATTTCGATCGGATCATTACAATAAAACTGTTTCTTCCAAGTAACTCCAAAATATACTTCTCAGTCATTAGAATCATTTAGGCGGAGCTCTGGAGGGAAAAAAAACAGAAAATAGTGAGTTGGACCTCAATAAGGTAAGCGCAAATCTTTCGTAAAGTTATAAGGCGGATATAGATACATATGCAGTATGAATATTATAAAATAACAATTGACCGGACAAATACATAAATATCATGAATATCATAAAATAATAGTTGACCGAACAAATACATAACAACATGATTACTATAAAACAACAGTTGATCGGACAAATACTGTAAGGAAGTCAGGAAGGCCGGAGCAGTCAAATTTTTAAAATCGGAACAGAAAACAGAGTCGGTCATATTATAAAAATTTCTCTTCTCTTTTATTTTTATCGATAAAGGACATCGCTAGCAGAGGGGGCAATAATCGATGATAGATTGTGCACATCTTCTCACAATTACGGCAATACTTCCTTGTACAAAACCCCGAGGACGACTCTCACTTTCTCCTTGTACAAAACCCCGAGGACGGCTCCCTTTTGTTATCCTCGATTGCCACCATAATGTTCTAAGGCATGCCGGAGAACTTTATCTCCTAGTGCTAAAGTCCGATCTTATTTATCTTGTCACAAGGCCGGTTTACTTTTTCTCTAGTTCACATCCCGGATGGGCATAAAATTTTCAATCGTCATAATACAAAGCCGATTTCAAATTCATCTTTCTTATTTCGGTCAAGTATAAAGGCTTTCAGTTGACATGAGGCCGATTTTAAATCCATAAATCTCATTCCGGTCAATAATTATAACGTTATGATTCAAAGTCGATTTACTTTTTCATTCTTATGCAATTCAAGTTCAATCATGGTTGAGTAAAAAATGGTAAATGGAAAGTAGAAAACATGAATTAACCGTGAAATTAAAGTCATATTTTCAATTCGATCGTAAAGCAAGTATAACGTCAGAGATGCGGCTTAAGTAGTAATTAAAACGGCAAGTCTAATACACTACATACTGAAGCATTTAAATCTGAGGAGAATACTTGTAGTTTTCGACTTGAAACAGAAGTGAAATCTGAGTTAAAAGAGAAAGGTACACTTGCATTAAAACACTATTACAATTTAAGCTTGAAAAACGGGGGTATACTTGCCTGACTGTTGACCGCCCACTCCGATTGACTTGAAACTTTTTCCCTTCTTTACTCCTTACCCTCCTTCCTCATCAGGGAATTCCACACCCGTCCCTTAACTGGAGTTCAGTATATAAAGATGAGGGATTAGGTGGAGTAAGTGGGGTGGGCTACATACTCGGTACTTTCCTTCAGGGGTTAGGTAAGTGGGGTAAGTAACCTACTTGATACTTTTTTCTAGAAGGTCAATGGGGTAATTTACTTGCTCTGATCAGACTGGGATCTAGTTGGGATCTAACAACAAAGTTGGCCATTGTCTTCTGAATTCGATAGCCAATTCTAGTCGGTCAACAATTTCTTCAAAGATGGTCAACCTTTTTATTGGTCAACTTTTTCGGTCAATGCTTATTACTCGGCCAACTTTTACTCAAAGCCGGCCAACGTTTCTTTTCTCTTATTCAAGGTCGGTCCATATTTCTAAAAATCGGTCAATTCGGTGAACCTACCGGTCAACCTTCCGGTCAACATCTTGATGCCGGTCAATATCTTGACACCGGTCAACATTTTGACGATGGTCAATATCTCGATGTTGGTAAGTATTTTGACACCGGTCAATATCTTGACACCAGTCAACATTTCGATCACCATTTGCTCTGGTCTTCCAGTGGTGTAAGGCCACTTTGGTTTAAATCGAAATCAAAACACTCCGATTTTTAAGTAGCAATGTTTTACTTTGATTTCGGGACCTCACAATTCTCCCTACTTAAAGAAATTTCATCCCCAAAATTTTAATAAAGTTACATTCCTTAATTAAACAAGTGGAGATACTTGCTCTAGATTTCTTCTTCTCGTTCCCAGGTAGTTTTCTCAAGTGAGTGATTTCTTCAGAGTACTTTTACCAGAGGAACTGTCCTTGTACGCAACTTTTGCTCCTTCCGGTTGAGAATTTGCAGTGGCTCCTCGACGTAGGATAAATCCTTGTTGATTTCTAAGGGTTTGAATTAAATTATATGTGTAGGATCATAAACATACTTTCGGAGTATAGATACATAGAACACGTTATGTATTTCTGTCAGACTTGGCGGTAGTGCTAATCTGTAGGCTACTTCTCCGATCCTTTTTAGAACCTCGAAAGGGCCAATAAATCATGGCTTGGGTTTACCCTTCACTCCAAACCGCAATGTTCCCTTGGATGGTGAGACTTTCAGAAAAATAAAATCTCCTATCTCAAAGCTCAATTCTGTCATCCTTTTATCTGCATAGCTTTTCTGTCTACTTTGAGCGATCCTCAAATTACTATGGATCAGTTTTATTTTCTCAACCGTTTCCTTTATGATCTCTGAACCCAAAATTCTTCTATCTTCGGTTTCTTCCCAGTAAATCGGTGACCTACATTTCCTTCCATATAGAGCTTCAAAAAGCGACATGCCGATATTAGTCTGATAACTATTATTATAAATAAATTCTGCCAGTGCCAGATTGGTATCCCAGGTGCCTTTCATTTCTAATACAGAAGCCATCAACATATCATCAAGAATCTGTATAGTTCGCTCAGACTGCCATCCGTCTGAGAGTGATAAGCAGTACTAAATTTTAATTCAGCCCTCAATTCTTTATACAAACTTTTTCAAAACCTGGTGACAAAATAGGGATCCCTATCAGATACAATGGAGGCAGGAATTTCATGTAATCTCACGATTTCGTTCACATACAGTTGAGCTAGTTTATCACGTGAATAGGTCGTCTTGATTGCCAAGAAGTGGGCCAACTTTGTCAGTCGGGCAATTATAACCCAAATGGCATCGTGATTTCTAAGAATCCTAGGCAGACCCGATACAAAATCCATAGCAACATCTTCCTATTTTCAACTCGAAATCGGCATTGGCTATAACAACCCAAAAGGTTTTCTCTTTTTTGCCTTCAATTGCTGGCACACAAGGCATTTTCCCACATAGGCCATGATATCCCTCTTCATGTTCCTCCACCAGAAAGCTTTCTTCAAGTCTTGATACATTTTAGTTGTTCCGGGGTGGATGGTGTATCTAGACCGGTGGGCTTCCTTTAGAATCTTTTCTTTTAACTCCTTATCATCTGGCACACATAATCGGTCTTTAAACCTTAAAGCTCCATCTGTCCGGATACTGAATTCAACTCGGGACTCCTTACTCAAATCACTTGCAATTTCTACAATGAATGGATCATTAATTTGCTTTTCTCTCACTTCACTAATAATCTCAGATTGGATCTGCAGATAAGATTGGAGCATCCTATTGCCCTTAGTATATCGCCGGAAATCACATTGTTTCAGATAGTCTAATAATTCCATTTGCTTGATTTGCAATCGAGCTACAATTCCTGACCATCAACTTAATGCATCCGCAACCACATTAGCCTTTCCAGGCTTATATTGTATCTCACAGTCGTAATCCTTTAAGAAATCAATCCACCTCTTTTGCCTCATGTTAAGCTCCTTTTGAAAAAATAAATACTTCAGGCTTTTTTTATCAGAATACATAAGAAAATTTTCACCATACAGGTAATGCCTCCAAATTTTCAAGGCAAATACTATAGCAGCTAACTCTAGATCATGGGTAGGGTAGTTCTTTTCATGTGCCTTCAGTTGTCTAGACCCGTAAGCTATCACTCTACCATGCTGCATCAATACACATCCTAAGCCTGTTTTAGAGGCATCACAGTACACCTCATAACCTCCTGATCCTTCTGGAATCACCAATACTGGAGCAAAGTCAGGCGATCCTTTAGCTCTCGAAAATTCTGATCACACTCCTCAATCCATTCAAATTTAACTTCCTTCTTCAGTAATCGAGTTAGGGGCATAGTAATCTGTGAAAAGTTTTCCACAAATTGCTGGTAGAGCCTAACATGCCTAGAAAGGTTCTAACCTTGGTTATAGAAGTCGGCCTACTCCAGTTAGTAACAGCCTCTACTTTCTTTGGATCCACAGAAATACCACCATTGAAAATTACATGTCCCAAGAACATCACCTTCTCCAGCCAGAATTCATATTTTTCCAACTTAACATATAACTTTTTCTCGCGGAGCACTCGAAGTACTATCCTTAGATGAGTTTCATGCTCCTCAAAGTTCTTTGAAAAGACTAGAATATTATCAATAAAAACCACCATAAATTTATCCAGATATTACCTGAATACTCTATTCATCAAATCCATAAAGGTAGTAAGGACGTTTGTAAGCCCAAAGGGTATAACGAGGAACTCATAGTGGTCGTATCTCGTCTGGAAAGCAGTTTTGGCCACGTCCTCTGGCTCAATTCTCAATTGATGATAACCGGACCTTAAATTAATCTCTGAGAACACCTGAGATCCTTTCAACTGATCAAACAAGTCATCAATATGCAGCAAAGGATATTTGTTTTTTATTGTGATTTCATTCAATTCACGGCAATCAACACAAAACCACAACGACCCATCTTTCTTTCTTACAAATAACACTGGTGCTCCCCAAGGAGAGACTCTCGGCCTGATAAAACCCTTGTCTAACGGTTCTTGTAATTGTATTCTTAGCTCCTTTAATTCAGTAGGGGTCATTCTATAAGGGACCTTAGAAACTGGACTGACGCCGGAAATGATAGAGATTTCAAACTCAATTTTTTTAATACGGAGGCAATCCAGGCAACTCCTCAGGAAATACATCCTCAAAATCGCGTATGACAAAAATGTCCTTAGCCGGCACCTTATGACTTCGAGTGGTGCAAGTGTAAGCCAAGTAAGTTTTACATCCGCTTCTCACCAGATGTTTATCATGCAAGACCGAGATTAACACCGGCATCTCTTTCTTTCTAATGCCTTGGAAGAAGAAGGTTTCCATCTCAAGAATATTAAAATAGACCCTCTTCATAAAGCAATCAATGGTGACATAGTTTTTAGCCAGCCAATCCATTCCTAGAATTATATCAAAACCTCCCATATTTAGTAACACCAAATCCACAATTAAACACTACCCATCTACCTCCACTATGCATCCAGGATATATAACATCGATAATTACAAAGAATCCAGTAGGGATAGATACAGACAATTTATAATCTAATATGTACGGAATAATGGTAATAAGGCACGTAAATTGTGGAAAAATAAAAAAATAGGTAGATCCTGAGTCAAATAAGATAGAGGCAGGAACTCCATAAACAGAAAGAGTACCTTCCACAACGTTTGACGATGCCTCCGGTTCTTGGATAGTCACTTTAAAGGCTTTAGCCAGAATAGTAGGCTTTCTCTCCTCTAGTCTTGGACAATCGTTGATTAGGTGGCCTTATTGTCTACATTTGAAACAGGCTCCTGTCATCTGACGGCATGCCTGCTCCGGATGCATTCTCCCACAAGTGGTGCAGTGTGCAGTCGACGTCCTTGAATCAACCATCGACTGAGCTGGCACAACACCTTTTTCTTTATCAGTCGTCCTTGTCTTCTTGGATGACCCAAAAGATCCCTCAACAAATCTGGCACTAACACCTGCCCGGCTAGCTGCCTTCTTCGCGTAGAATTTCTCTATCTCCACCTTTTGTTCATAAATGACTGCCCTGTCCAGTATATCGGCATACGTCTCAAGCTTTAATATGGACAGTTGTTTCTGGATATCATTCTGCAATCCTTGCTAAAAATTATTTGCCTTTTTTAATTCGTCTTCTACATAATAATGCGAGAATCGGGACAGCTCGGTAAATTTAGCATCATACTCAATCACCGACATACTCCCTTACCTTAATCTCAAGAACTCTATCTCCTTCTAATCCTGGAGATTGGATGGAAAGTATTTCTCCAGAAAAGTTTCTTTGAACATATCCCAAGTGATTATCTCGTCGAGCACTCCTAGCGATCTTTTCCTCATGCTCCACCAACTATCAGCTTTGCCCTCCAACTTATACACGGCAAAGGTGACCTTCTCCTGATCTGTACACCTAATTATTATAAATATTTTCTTCATCCACTTTAGCCATATATTAGCCTCTGCCAGATCGGGTTTTCCTAAAAAGCCCGACGCTCGCTCCGCTGTAAACCGATCATACGTGGTTGGAGCCAGAATGGTCGGAGCTGGCTTGGTTGTAGGGACTGGAGCCATACGCCTGTGCTCGACAGACTCCACTACGCTGGTTATTCTTTTCAATAAATCTATATAGGCGGCCTCCTGATCATGGAGTGTATTACGGCCATTCCTTCTTCCTCTTCCACTAGCAATCCTAAAATCAAAATAGACACGATATTATAATCCCAAAAAGTAACCATCAGTTCATTAAAATTGAACTTAGGCTAGGTTTCAAGCTTCCTTAGGACTCTAATTACCTAAGTTACCCTGGCCTATTTCTTACGAAAATTTAGTACGAAGATTTAAACCTATACTTCTGTACTTTCGATCTATCAATTCCTAAGGCATCTCATTTCTCTGATACCAATTGTGATGGATTGGATTTTTTTTACATTCCACGAGCAACCTTCCGGGATTGACATCAAGGTGTTGGTGATCTGGTTTGGACCCATCATGTCTACCGATCACGAGATCACAGATGCCATCTAGAACCCGTACACGATATCTATAACGTATGTAATGGAAGCAAATCTATTAACCTACTAAAGCGTTTACATTCATACCTATAAATCACATTCTTTTACATACATAATCATAAAAGTCTAATTACAAAAATGCATATGTTTCGATCAGATCATTACAATAAAACTGTTTCTTCCGGGTAACTCTAAAATATACTTCCCAGTCCTTAGAATCATTTAAACGGAGCTCTAGTCACTCCATCTCATCAGGCACAAGCTCTGTAGTTTCATCTGGAGGGGAAAAAAGTAGAAAACAATGAGCCGAAACTTAACAAGGTACGTACAGATCTTTCGTAAAGCTGTAAGGTGGATATAGATACATATGCAGCATGAATATTATAAAATAATAGTTGACTGGACAAATACATAAACATTATGAATATTATAAAATAACAGTTGACCGAATAAATACATAACAGCATCAATATTATAAAATAACAGTTGACCGGACAAATACATAAATATCACGAATATTATAAAATAATAGTTGACCGGACAAATACTGCAAGAAAGTCAAGAAGCCCGGAGCAGTCAAATTCTAAAAATCAGAACAGAAAATAGAGTCGGTCATATTATAAAAATTTCTCTTCTCTTTTATTTTTATCGGTAAAGGATATTGCTAGCGGAGGGGGTAATAATCGATGATAGATTACGCACATCTTCTCACAATCACGGCAATACCTTCTTGTATAAAGCCCCGAGAAGAGCTCTCACTTCCTCCTTGTACAAAGCCATGAGGACGGCTTTCACTTTCTCCTTGTACAAAGCCCCGAGGACGGCTCCCTTTCGTTATCCTCAATTACCACCATAATTTCTATGGCATGCCGGAGAACTTTATCTCCTAGTGCTAAAGTCTGATCTTATTTATCTTGTCACAAGGCCGGTTTACTTTTTCTCTAGTTCATATTCCGGACGGGTGTAATTTTTTTGGTCGTCATAATACAAAACCAATTTCAAATTCATCTTTCTTATTTCGGTCAAGTATAAAGACTTTCAGTTTACATGAGGCCAATTTTAAATTCATAAATCTCATTCCGGTCAATAATTATAATGTTATGATTCAAAGCCATTTTACTTTTCCATTCTTATGCATTTCAAGTTCAATCATGATTGAGCAGAAAACGGTAAATAGAAAGCAAAAAATATGAATTAACCGTGAAATCAAAGTTATATTTTCAATCCGATCATAAGGTAAGCATGACGTCAGAAATGCAGCTTAAGCAGTAATTAAAACGGCAAGTCTAATACACTACATGCTGAAGCATTTAAATTTAGGGAAAACACTTGCAGTTTTTGACTTGAAACAGAAGTGAAATCTGAGTTAAAAGAGAAGGGTACACTTGCATTAAAATATTATTACAATTTAAACTTGAAAAACGGGGGTACACTTACCTGACTGTTGACCGTCCACTCTGACTGACTTGAAACTTTTTCCCTTCTTTACTCCTTACCCTCCTTCCTCGTCAAAGAATTTCACACCCGTCCCTCAATTGGAGCTCAGTATATAAAGATGAGGGATTAGGTGGAGTAAGTGGGGTGGGTTACCTACTCAGTACTTTCCTTCAGGGGTTAGGTGAGTGGGATAAGTTACCTACTTTATACTTTTTCCTAAAAGGTCAACGCGGTAGTTTACTTGCTCTGATTAAATTGGGATCTAGTTGGGATCTAACAACAAAGTTGGCCATTGTCTTCTGAATTCAGTAGCCTATTCTAGTCGGTCAATAATTTCTTCAAAGTCGGTCAACCATTTTATTGGTCAACTTTTTCAATCAACGCTTCTTACTCGGCCAACTTTTATTCAAAGCCGGCCAATGTTTCTTTTCTCTTAATCAAAGTCGGTCAATATTTCTAAAAATCGTTCAACCCTTCGGTCAACCTACCAGTCAACATTCCGGTTAACATCTTAACGCCGGTCAATGTTTTGACACCGGTCAACATTTTGACGATGGTCAACATCTCAACGTTGGACAATATTTTGACACCGGTCAATGTCTTGACAACGGTTAACATTTCGATCACTATTTGCTCCGGTCTTCTAGTGGTGTAAGGCCACTCTAGTTTATGTTGAAATCAAAACATTCTGATTTTTAAGTAGTAATGTTTTACTTTGATTTTGGGACCTCACACAAATACACACCACAAAGTAATGAGAGAGAGTAAGAACGAACATATAATTTTTATGTTAAAAATCCTTTTCTAAATTAAAAGGAAAAAACTATGAGATACTTTATTCATAAACAATTTCACTATATGAGTGTTGGTTACAAAAACCCCTTTTGACTACACAAACCCTTGGAGAGTTGAGAATAGAAATAAAAGCAAAAAATATAAGAGTAAAATGGCTACTCCTTATATTCTCTCTTACGTGTTTCTCTCTTCTCACTTCTCTTTACTTAGGTCACTCACTTGCAAGCATGCATTTCGTTGCATGCCCAACATACATATATATACAAATTTGATTGGACAGTCGCCTATCCAATAGGCAGGTTGTGAGTATTGCAAAACCTGCCACCAACTATACAACCTGCCACCAACTCTGCTAAGTGTCATCCTGTATGGAGAAGTTGACCTATTTCGCCAATCAGCTACTAGCTCTGAAAGTCAACTTTTCCTTCTAAAAAGTTGCTTGCGTAGATGTTACAGGTATTACAGTCCCTAAGCGTTAACCAAAATCCTCAGACATGATCACATGTCCTCGAGCATTACTTGATGTCCTTGGCCACAACTTGGTATTCTCGGTCAACAGCTGATATCTTCAACTACAACTTAAAGTTCTCATCCTTCAATCGGAATCTTCGTCCATTATTCAAAGTCCTTGGCCCTTATTAAAGATTTGGTCCTTTTAATTTAAGGTTCTCATGCCTTAATTAGTGAATTCAGCCGTTATTGCACTTCGGTCAAATACAACTGCTCGTGCCTTTATTCATTTCTGCCATTTTTCACACGGGAGTGACCAAAAAATTTCAACAAACTTTCCTTCATGACCGTGGAGGAACCAAATCAGTCAGTTCGTCCATACTGCAACAGGTTTCAAGCTTTCCTTTAGATAGTACTTTGGTTGTCATGTTAGACCAATTTTCTTCAGTTCGAACTTTTTCTAGTGACAACTATCCCAAGTCAATAGTATCTCTTACCCAATGATATCAAATATCATTATGTTTCGATCTCAAATTGAATGAGCAGTTCTTGTAGAGATGTATGATACATTAGCTGTCACAAAGTACCACGTACTTCTCCTGCTTGAAGCCCAGTTATTGGATGAACTTCTTCATCCACAACACCTCCTTGTTTTGCTTCTATCATTGTGATAAATTCGGTCTCAGTGGTCGATAGGGCAACACATTTATGTAGTTTTGACTGCTAAGAAACAGCTCTTCCAATGAATTTAGCCAGATATCTCGAAGTGGATCTTCGAGAGTTAATATCGACGGCCATGTCAGCATTCGTATATCCGACCAAAAGAGATTTGTCACTTTTAAAGCACAGGCTCATATCTTGGAAGTCCCTCAGATATATCTCAATATCTACTTCACTGTTGACCAATACTCCTTTTCAGGGTTTGACAGGAACCGACTAACAGTACCAACGACATGTGTAAAAGCTGACCTCGTGCACACCATAGCATACATTAAGCTACCTACAGCCGACGAATAATGTACACCTCTCATGGAAGCATTTTCGTCATCCGAGATCGGACACTACCTATTGCTTAATCTAAAATGGTTGGCTAGTGGGGTGCTCATTGACTTAAACTTTTTCATTTTGAAGCGCTGGAGTACTTTCTCAATCTAGCTCTCCTGGGACAGCCATAATTTCTTTGCCTTACGGTCGTAAAATATTTTGATACCCATAATTTACTTCACCGGCCCCAAATCCTTCATGGCAAAGGACTGCCAAAACTGTTGCTTTAACTTATAATTTGAGTACTATTTTGCCCGACGATCAACATGTCGTCTACATAGAGTAGTAGAATGACGAAGTTATTCTTCGGGAATTTCTACACAAACATACAATGGTCCAAAATAATTTTTTGGGATCCTTGACTGGCCATGACAGACTCGAACTTCTTATACCACTATCTTGGAGTCTATTTCAACCCGTACAGGCTCTTCCTCAAATGACATATCAATCATTCCTTCCCCTTGACCTTAAATCCCTTTGGCTATTCCATATAGATTTCCTCTTTAAAGTCACCATGAAAAAATACCGTCCGAACATCTAGCTGCTCTACTTCCGAATCAAGGATAGCGGCCAAACCAAGCACCACTCAAATATAGGACATTTTTACAACTGGGGCAAAACTTTTACCAAAATTAACCCCTTTATGCTAGTTGAAACCTTTTACTACCAGCCTTACCCTATATCTTGGCTGTGAGGTGCTTTCCTCGGTCTTCAAATGGAAGACCCATTTGTTCTTCAAGGCACTCTTCCCCTTTAGCAATTTAGCCAACTCGAACGTATGATTCTCATATAATAAGCTCATCTCATCTTGCATGACTTCCTTCCATTTTGTACTATGTTCACCTTCTATAACATCCCTAAAGCTCTCTGGCTCTCCTCCATCAGTAAATAAAACATACTCACTAGCTGATAAATGAACAAATGGCGGTCGTTCTCTGGAAGATCATTGGACAACAACCTCCTCGACCAGCTGAGGAGTGACATCATTCTTGTTTTCATCCGACGCTGGTATCTCCTCATCATCTTCTTTGGCAACACTTTGGCCGTCTACTTCTTGACAAAGAGGTGTCGGTCAGATAATATTAACATTTATCTTATTAGTCTGATCGGTTCTAGACACATCCTTCTTTTCTTTGCCAATGTCATCAATAGTTTTATCCTCTACAAACAGCACGTACCTAACAAGTTTCTTCTCAATTGGATCATAGAGTCTGAATCCTAACTCATCTTCTCCATTGCCCAGGAAGACACATTGCATTATCTTCGATTCCAACTTTGTTCTTTCATCCTTTGGAACGTAAACAAAGGTCTTACACTCAAACACTCGGAGGTAGTCATAAGACACTTCTTTTCCAAACCATAATTTTTCTAGGACTTATCTATTTAATGGTCCAAATAGTGATCTATTGATGACATAGGCTGCAATTTTTAAGGCCTCTGCTTAGAATGTTCTGAAGAGTTTTACCTCAGATAGTATACATCTAACTTTCTCCATCAATATTTGGTTCATTCGTTCAGCCACCCTATTCAACTGATGCATCTTTGGTGGAGTTTTCTGATATCGAATGCCATGAGACCGACGATAGGTATCAAATGCCCCAATGTATGATCCACTATTGTCACTTTGGATGCACTTTAGCTTTCTTTCTGTCTGTCATTCAATTAGAGCATGAAAATGCTCAAATACTCTGAGAACTTGATCCTTAGTCTTAAGTGGATACATCCACAGCTTCTATGAGCAATCATCAATAAACGAGATAAAATATTATGCATCTCTGAATGACTTCTCCTTGAATGGCCCACACACATTAGTGTGTACCAGCTCCAATAACCCAACCTTCTTGGAGGATGAGTCTCCTTGGATTGAAACTTGATGCTATTTCCAAGCAATGCAATGAGGACAAGTCTTCAGGCAATTTCCTTTACTCCTGGAATTAGGCCCTTTTTGGTCAAATTGCTTGTTCCCTTTTCACTCATGTGGCCTAGGCAATGGTGCCACAAATCAGTGGACCCCTCACTGCTAGTAACATCTACTTCTCTGGCTACAATAGAGGCTTGCAACACATATAGTCCAAACACCTTTCTTCCGCTGGCAACAACTAGAGATCCTTTAGTCAGTTTATATGCCCATTCGCTGAAGATGTTACAAAAGCCCTCATCATCCAATTTGCCTGCTAAGGTTATGTTAATACGAATGTTAGGGACGTGCCGAACGTCCCTCAACAGTAGTCGGGTCTCATTTTTAGTGATGAGAGATACATCACCACAGCCAATTACCCTTGACATCTTCTTATTTTCTATTTTTAACACTCTAAAATCACCCGGAATATAAGATGAAAAGAGCCCCCTTCGAGACGTGATGTGAAGCGATGCTCCAATGTCTATTATCCAGTCAATCTCCTGCTCAACCACATTCACCACATCATTCACATCACAAGTTAACAGGAGGTCTCCTCCAGTGACAATTGAGATCGAGGCCTTCTCCTTACCTCATCCATTTTTAGTTTTGTTCTCATTTCCTTCTCCGTTATTATTATGCCTCAATTTATAATAGTACTTCTTGATGTGACATTTCTAATCATAATAGTGGTACTTAAGGTTCTGATACCTTGAATCAGACTTGCTCCGCCCTTTTTTTCTAAATTTTGGGCCACGCCCTTTACTTCTTCCCCTGGGCTCCATGACCAATAGATCGGAGTGTTGATAGGAGGAAGAAGCCTACGATCGGTGCCTCATTTCTCTATTCAGGACAACTCCTTTTACTATCTCAAGGGTCACCATGCCATTTGGAGTGGTATTGGCTATGGTGATCAGTATCACCGCCCAGGAGTCCAGCAGGGTCATGAGGAGCCATAGTCCCAACACTTCGTCTTCAAACTTGATGCCCATGCCATTTAACCGGTCAACACACCATTGAAATTCATTTAGGTGGTCTGCAGCGGGTGTTCCCTCCTTATATTTTACTTGCATCAATTTGTTCAAGTAAAACAATTTATTATTGCTGGTTTTAAAAGCATATAGAGTTTCTAGATTCTCTCACAATGTTTTCGCATCTGACTCATTTTGGATGTGATTATACATATTATTGTCTACAAACTGTTGGTTGTAACCGCAAACCTACTTGTGCTCAAAGCCCCACTTTTCCTCTGACTTCGCCTCGGGCTTTTGTACCGTGAACACAGGAAGATGCATTGTCTTTATAAATAGCAGGTCGGCCTTCTTACTCTTCTAAGTGTCATAATTTGTACCATTCAAACAAATTATCTTGTCTCCTATCTCTATTGATTTTAACAAAGTTTAACACCAACCCAAAGAACATCTCTCTTATACCACTTGTTGGGGAAGATAATGACCGGTCGGACAATATCAGTGAAACTGAGTTGGATAAGAGTGATTGACACACAAATACACACCACAAAGTAATGAGAGAGTAAGAACGGACATATAAATTTTATATAAAAAATCCTCTTCTAAAATAAGAGGAAAAAAACAAGTGACACTTCGTCCACAAGCAATTTCACTATATGAGTGTTGGTTACAAAAATTTCTTTTGACTACACAAGCCTTTGAAGAACTGATAATAGAAACGAAAGCAAAAAAATACAAGAGTAAAATGGTTACTCATTGTGTTCTCTCTTACGTGTTTATCTCTTTTCACTTCTCTTCACTTAGCTTACTCACTTGCAAGCTTGTATTTTGTTGCATGCCCAACATACATATATATATAAATTTGACCGAGCAACCGCTTACCCAATAGGCAGGTTGTGTGTACTGTAAAACTTATCACCAACTCTACAATTTGCCACCAACTCTGTTAAGTGTCATCTTATCTAAAGAAGTTGGCCTACTCCACAAATCAGCTATTAGTTTTGAAAGTTAATTTCCCCTTCTGAAAAATTGCTTGAACAAACGTTGTAGGTATTTCAATCCCCAGGCGTTGACCAAAGTCCTTGGGCATTATCCCATATCCTCGAGCGTTACTTGATGTCCTTGGCCGCAACTTGGTGTCATCGACCAACAGCTGATATCTTCAACTACCACTTAGAGTCCTCGTCCTTCAATCAGAATCCTCATCCATTATTCAAAGTCGGCCCTTGTTAAAGATTTCATCCATTTTGCAAGTCCTCATCCCTTTAATTTAAAGTCCTTCTGTCTTAATTGGTGACTTCGGCCATTATTACACTTCGTTCAAATGCAACCGCTCGTGCCTTTATTTATTTCGGCTATTTTTTACACGAAAGTGACCAAAAAATCCTAACAGTCCGGGGATTGTGGGTGTGCATTACATGCGGCCAGCAGTGCGTGCGACGTGTGTGAAGTATCACCAACCATTATTCAGAATTTTGAGATAGATTTTTGGGTAAATTTTAAATGTATTTCAATTTTTCAGGATACGTATAATTAATTTTATTTCAGATATATAATTAAAATTATCAGAAAATACTTTCTAGCTAGTGGATCTAATGTTATAAGTTAGTGAGCATTAAGCTATAGTGTCATCATTTGCTTTTTACTGGGTTGACATTTTATATAAAACA
This sequence comes from Nepenthes mirabilis, assembly GCA_025585075.1. Classification (NCBI taxonomy): domain Eukaryota; kingdom Viridiplantae; phylum Streptophyta; class Magnoliopsida; order Caryophyllales; family Nepenthaceae; genus Nepenthes; species Nepenthes mirabilis. Next base: position 7,308 of record JAODPA010092598.1, on the reverse strand, counting down.
TTTGTACAAGTGATTCTAAAACCATGATAGTTTAAAAGATATACTTAGTGTACGTACTAGTTTTTTCAAGTCAGAGAGTGATTCTATTATTATATCATGTATCACAATCTCATAAGAGCCATGTCGTTTATATATATATATATATATGTTGAGAGAGAGAGAGAGAGATCGCCAGTTAAATCTACACGTGGTGAACCCATGGGAGAGAATAAATTGAAATTAATTGATATGGCAGGGGATGGTGGAGTTAATGAGAGAGGCAGCAGAACCTCTGCTGAGGAAATGGGAGGCGTGCATTATTGAAGCTGAAGGTGATGGTGAAGCAGCAGAGATAGAGGTTGGCGAGGATTTAAGGACCATGTCTGCGGAAGTCATCTCAAGGGCTTGCTTTGGGAGCTCTTATTCAAAAGGCAAGCACATATTCCTCAAGCTTAGGACTCTTCAGAAGCTCATTTCCAACCAAGGCTTTCTTTTCAGGCGGCCCAGCTTCAGGTATCTACTTATCATACGTTGTATATTTCTCCTTAATTTGGAAGGGAAATATACAAGAAGGGGGGAAAATGTTGCAGGTTCCTCAACCCCAAGTGTCAGATGGAGATAAGGTCATTGGAGAAAGAAATAGAGAGATTGATTTGGAAGGCAGTTGAAGAAAGAGTGGAAGAATGCTGCGGGACAGGCTCAGCTGACAAGGACCTGTTGCAGCTGATATTGGATGGGGCCCTGCAAGATGAGGGTGGTAATTTGGGGAAGACGCACTCATCCGCCTCGAAGAGATCATTCATAGTTGACAATTGCAAGAACATTTACTTTGCTGGCCACGAGTCCACTGCCGTGGCCGCCTCATGGTGCTTGATGCTGCTGGCTCTACACCCTGAGTGGCAACATCGTATCCGCTCAGAGGTTGATCAAGTCTCCCTTGATGATGCTGATTCAATCCTCAAGATCAAATCGGTATGTCCATCTTATATAAGTTATTATCTCTTCCACAAGGTAATCTTATATACGTGGCTCATGAGCAGCCATGACAAAATCTAACTTGCCAAAAGCACCAACCTAACCCAAATATAATAGACACAATAAATTTAATTAATTTATTCATAATACGTGACTCATGATAAAGAACTCTCTGATTTTACTTTCAGTCAGATATGGACACCTTTTGGACTTATTATAAATCATATTCTACCAATTTTAACATTTCTGACAGTATATGTTACTCTAAAAATTTATATATTAGAATAAGTATTGTAAAGATTTAGAAAATTCTAAAGATATGAGAATTTAGACTTTTTTGAATCACGTAAACAACTATGGTTTCTCTTGGAATAATATTTCCCTCTCAAAATCTCACTATTGCTTGGATCAACACTCCTCTTGGAGGCACAATGAATGAAAGGGAAAGTTAGGTATTCATAGAAGAAGCATAAACTAGGATTTTATAATGCAGGAGAAAAAAAAATATATTACAACATTTGAACAAAAGTTTGAATATTGCACAAATGTTGAAAACTGTTATTCATTATTTAAGTATCAGTGTTAATGTCATTAGAATTCTACGTTCTAAAATACTATCATTTAAACATCAAATTGTTCATATAAAATTTAAACACTACAAAGTATACATTTCTGAGTATAATATTATATTATGGTCTATATTATCTCTTAAAAGCTTGCTTGTATTCAAAAATAATAATAACCAATAAAGAGAATGAGTCAAATTTAACTTAATTAGGATGATCAATTTGATATAAAATTTACCCAATATAATAGATTCAATAATTTTGAGCGCAAGTACAGTGATAACAAACAGGCCCAAAACGCATCCACAAAATGTCACATATGCCGTGCAATATTATGAATCCTGTTTCCAGAAAGAAGGACGTGCGCGCGCAATTACAAAATACATTATGATATATCCTAATGCAAAGGACCTAATAAAGCCAAAAACCGAGGTAATTAAATTGTTCAATTAATGCCATTACCCCTGAAAAAGTCGTACGAATGTGGGAATGCAGGTGACAATGGTGATTCAGGAGGCACTACGACTCTATCCACCGGCAGCGTTCATCTCGAGGGAAGCGCTGGAGGAGATAGAGATAGGAGGCATTGTGGTGCCGAAGGGGGTCTGCGTGTGGACGTTGATCCCTACGCTGCATAGGGACCCTGAGATATGGGGGCCGGATGCCAACCAGTTCAATCCTGAAAGGTTCGCTGACGGCCTCTCCAATGCTTGCAGAGTTCCTCAGGCCTACGTTCCCTTTGGGGTAGGTGCCCGCCTGTGCTTAGGCAGAAACTTTGCCATGTTTCAGCTGAAGATCATACTCTGCCTCGTTGTCTCCAAGTTTAGCTTCTCTCTGTCCCCAAGATATAAGCATGCACCTGCCTATAGGATGATTGTTGAACCTGGGAACGGCGTGCACATTCTTGTTAGGAACAACGAAGCAACTTACAAGGCTGATGCTTAAAGCAATCATCATCGAGGATTTCCCCTTCTCTTTCCCCTCTTTGATATGTGTATTAATTGCTACTAAATTGTTTCACTTCTCTTGCTGATATTTTCATAATGTACGAGGAACCCCAGCTGAATACAAAAAACCAGGTAGGTGCTAACATCCATATCAACATGTGGCAGCACCCTGCTGCATGATTTCCATTCCATGAAAAATAATCTGATTTTTCTTTTTTCCCAAATCTTTTAGGATATGTTTTGATTGCATACCTAAAATTGGGTATTTAAATTGTAAGCCTGACTCAATTCCTCGGAAGTCAAGCTGTGCTTGAATTAAAATTCTATTGTTGGGATTACACAAACAATTATTAACTTGGAAAGCAAAAATTAGGTCTGATTCAATTTTGGAAACTCCGATTATGTTCTCACAAATGGCATACTGTTTAACCTTCATGTATGATTCACTCAATTTTAGGCTACAATATAAATTTAATATATTAGAATTACTCTAACATCATATCATGGCAATTCTAGTAAGCCATTCAACTTTTACATCTTGAGAAATAGATTAAGCTCAATCAAATAAGCCATCAGACATAGGTGAATGTTCTATACAGAGGGAGAGGGACAAATTTTCAGTGGCAATGTGGTAGGTATCCTTGGATAAACTCCATCTTTGAAGTAGATTGTGTGCTCTGAAACATGAAATAAATCTGAGGATCATGCAGGAAACTAATTAGATTAGTATGCTATACCGAGATCATAAGGAATTTCAGAAGCAAAATCGAGAAAATAGAGGGTAGACGGTTAAAAGGAGACTTCAATAAATAACCAGAAGAAGTGGGATTTGAGTGATTTCACAAGGAAAACTATATTTCATCGTACGTGCGTATGATTAGATTGATGTTGCCTTTCATAAGTTGATTGCAACTCTATGTCGGTTGATTCAATGTACAAGTGGCATATTTGTAGCCACACATGAGTAACAACCTAACTAATCTGATTTAACTAACTTGGCACATCCTCAGGCTGAGCTATTTGCCTTTGCCTGGCTTGTGTACTTGTGTTGCTAATGCTGAATTGGCTCAGTTGCATCAGCATCTTGTTTATCTGACTCTTACTGAAGTGGTTTGCACTTAAGCTTGCTGAAATGTCATGCTTCTAAAGTTATCTGAATCGACCGGTGGTGGTTCTACTCCTGCAGTGTGGTCGGCATCCACAAGGGGCATGAATACTGCTACTGGGCCTAGAACACAAAGCTTCACAACCAAGTTGGGATCAAATCTCTACAAGGATAAAAAACCGAGCCTATCAATTGAAAACTTGAGAGACATAATAACAACCCACAAACAATCACTATAATAACCACAATAAACACTAAAAAGAAAACACAATCTTTACACAGAAAATTCTATAAATAAAATAGGTAAAATTAGAGACCTTAAATCCATATAAAATCCACTAAGATTGTAAAAATGGTTTACAAACCCCAATAATATTTATTTGGTTTCATCATAATGTTGGTAAATTGAGGCAAATACAACAATAGATGAGAAATCAAAAGTAAAATGTTCAGAATAACAAATGGAATAATTTAGCCAAATAAGGTAAAAATCAAAATAAGATTTGAAACCCAAATGACTAATGAATATCTTCTCATTCTTCTCTCATTTTCTCTCTTTAGCCAACTATTCAAAGTATTCGAAAATCTCACCGTAAATATCCTAAAAGTTGCAAAGGTTTTTATACCAACCTTAGCATTTGAACGCACAAACAAATTCTATCGGTGTGCATCTTCTGCTATCAGCTCTCGAGCACCCCATCAAGAACGAGTGCTATTGCTACTCAAGCACGAGGGTCTCAATGTGTGTAGACTTGCGCTGTCAAGTTTTCTTGTTGCATAACCTCATTCGCTCAATTATAGATCATCCGAATCTTCCATAAAACTCTATGCGACCACTAATAAATCAAAGAATGTATATAATAGGTATGAAATTCATAAGAGAGTGACCCATCTCAGATAAATTTTTCTTCACAACCTTGTGGAGGACAATACCATTTTGACTATCTCTTGGAACATTTCAAGCTTTCCTCTTTGTACCACATTTGTCAACATATTTGAACCATTATCGTCCATCTTGACCTTATTCAATGTCAAGTACATTTCGAACCAAATGATATCTCACATCAATGTATTTAGATCGAAGTTAAAATGATGAGTTCATATAAAGATGAATTATAACTTGACTATCATAAAGTAACACATACTACTTTTACTTGAAGCCAATCTTGTTAATAAACTTCTTCATCAAATACATCTCTTTACTTATTTCAATCACCGTAATGAACTTGGCCTCAATGGTAGAGAGTGTAACACAATTTGTAACTTTGATTTCCAAGATATCACTTCTCCCACGAATTTGATCAAGTACCCTAAAGTGGATTTACTAGAATCAATATCACCCACCATGTCATACTTCCGTGAACCTAACCAAGATGGGCTTGACATGACCAAAGAACAAGCATACTCTAGAACTGCCCTAAAGATATCTAAAGATCCATTTCACCATGGGTCAATGGTCCTTCCCCTGATTAAAAAGGAACCGGCTAACCACTTACACTGCATATTTGGCCTCTTATACCATGGCATATATCAAACCACTGACCGCTAAAATATAAGGAGCCTTACTCATGTTAGCCTTCTCCACCTCTATAGAAAGGTTTGTTGGGCATGCAACTTGAAGAAATTAGCGAGAAGAGTTCCAATCGATTTAGAATACTCCATATGGAAGTGTCAAATCACTTTGTCGATGTAACTCTCTTAGGACATTCATAACTTCTTCCCATTTCAATCGCAGAGAGTTCTCATGCTAAGAGTTTTAACACCAATCCCATGTTTTCATAGTGAAAGACCGCTCAATTGCTTTTTCAGCTTACCAATCTAGGATGTGTTGTTCCCAATAATAAACCAAAACACAATGGTTCAAAATCATCTTTCGGAAGCCTTAGTCCACCATGATAGGTTTAAACTTCTTGTAATATTGCCCTAGAGCTTGCTTGAAGATGTAGAGGCTCATTTTAGAACAACACACCATGTGCTCTTTTATCTCAACCTTGAATCTCCCGGTTGCTACTTTTGGATATCTTCCTCCAAACCATCACGTAGGACGTCAGCTGCACATCAAGTTATTCTACCTCTAGATTAATACATGCCATCAAATTGAGCACAACATAAATACATGGCATCTTCACCACAGAAAAAAAGATCTCCTCAATTAAATCCTTTTCATTGATTGGAGTCCTTCATAACCAACATAACCTCGTACCTTGGTAGCAAATTGCATTCTTGAAACTTCAATTGGTATACCCATTTGTTTTTGAGTTCTCATTTGCTCTTAGGCAATTTTATTAACTCAAATGTGCAATTCTCATGCAAAGAAGTCATCTCATCTTACATAGAATCCACCACTTTTTCTTGTTCTTGTCATTCATTTCTTCGTCAAAACATTTTGACTCTCTGCCATTAGTAAGCAACATATATTTATTAATCGATAAGCGAGTAAAAGGACGTCAATCTTTCCGATATCATTGGAGTATAATGGCCAGTGTAGGCTTGGAGATATTAATGTCGTCTTGAGGATCGACATGTTTATCCTCTACTTTTTTATCGGTAGGACCATCACCCGCATCACAACCACCCTCCACCCATTAGGCGGTGGTGTTACTAGCGATGGATTAATGTCACATTGGCGATTATTGTTATAAACAGCCACCTTCTTGTCATTGTCAATGTCTTTAATGTTCTCTACCTCCACAAATACATCTCTCAATCTTATAAGGTTTTTTTCTATTGCATCGTAGAACTAATAGCTAAACTCATCTTTCTCATTGCCAACGACAATGTATTCCCTAATTTTAGTGTCAAGTTTTGTTCTCTCATCCCTTGGGATATGAACATGTGCTTATTATCTGAACATCTTCAAATGATCATAAGTGACCTCCTTCTCAAGTTACAATCTAATAGAAATACAATGTGGGCCATAACCTTTAAAGTTTTTTCCAAAAAGATATCAAGTAGTTTTCTTTCAATCAATTTCAGTTCATTCTTTCAGCCACTATGTTCAATTATGGCATCTTGGGTAGACTCTTTTGGTGTTGGATGCTTTGCGAGTGACAATGTACATCAAAGGGCCCAAGGCACTATCTCTATTGTTAGTACAAATATAATTCAACTTCTTCCCTATTTGCTTTTTGACCAAAACATAAAGTTATTAAAGGCATCAAAAGCTTAATCATTCAACTTTAATGGGTGCACATATAACTTTCTCAAACAATCATCTATGAAGATAATAAAGTAAAGTACACTATCAAGAGCTTTATCTTTAATGGACCGCATATGATGGTGTGTGTAAACTTAAGAAAGTCTGCTTTTTTTGTGGATGAATTTTCATGAAAGGGAACTCTCCTTTGCTTTCAGCAATACAATTAGAACAAGTCTTCAATTTAATTGCTTTTACTCCCAAAAGGAGTGTGGCAATCCAAATTCAACCAATCAATTTGGCCTAGACCAACCACACAGAAATTTCAATCATAAGTATCTATAATAAATAAAATATGATTGTAATAATACTATCATAAAGTCTATCACCTTAACCATGTGGCAATATGATGCAAGCTCCAACCACAGTGTTCTGCAAAAGAAGAAAATAGACCAGAGGAGAAAGACGGAGGAGAATTCTGACAGAGAAAAAAGAGGGGGACCAAGGGTAGGAGAAATGACAGAGGGGATAAGCTTCGAGAGAGGTAGATAGAAAAGACATAGGGGAAGGGAAGCAGAAAAATAGAGAAAGGAAATAATA
>JAODPA010092597.1:0-16153 GCA_025585075.1 Nepenthes mirabilis | reverse complement strand
AAATATTAAAAATATCTTAAAATAGTTAAAATGTTCCTAAAAACAATTCTACTGTTAGTCTCTTCGAACTTGGGAAGATAAAACTCTCATGTTTTTATTATATATAACGATGTGTTTGTCTCTTTCTGTTTCCTTATCTCAAACAACAAATATTTTTCGCCATAAGTTATCCTGCCCATCAGCTGCAGAAGGTCTTCTCACCTCACTCTTCAGTCTTCACAACTACTGCAGAAAAATAAGGGGGAGAGTAGGATGGGCAAGGGAGGAATGTCTCATGGAGCTGGTGAAGGCAAAGATGGAGGAGAAGTGGAGAACATGGCTGCTTGGCTTTTGGGGATTAATACTCTTCAAATTCAGCCTTTCAAACTCCCTCCCCTTGGTGTGAAGATTTTTCCCTCGCTTTTTAACAAAAATTCCTGAATAAATTAATTAGATTGCTTAATGGATTCACGTTTTGCTCAATCGGTTTTCCCGTTTTAACCGCTGGATATTTTTTGTAATGTTTCTGAAGGCCCCCATGATGTTAGAGTTGGAATGAAAGCTGTTGGTATATGTGGAAGTGATGTTCACTACCTCAAGGTGAAATCCCCTCTAATTTCCTCTTTCCTCTTTTACATCATGAGCCCTATTTCTGTTCCGCCTGTGAGCTTTATACAGACTAATCGGATAACTAAGAATGGTTAATATGGATTTGATTGTTAGAATTTTCTTATATGCTATGCCGAGTCTTTGTAATCTTGCTGAATTACTTTTTCATTGACTTCTTCCATATATTAATATTGTTGTTGGAAGAAGCAGGGAGGATACATGTTGTCATAGTATAAAATAACCTTAAACTTATCCTATTTGCTTGAGTCTTTGGGATGAACTGTCGTTTTCAAAATGGTATCAAAACTTCTGTGACTATGAATTTCTTGGAGAGTTTGATCCTAACTTAGGATGAACATCGGCGTTATATCTAATACATGCAAGTCGGATGAGAAGTGTTGTTTCTGATAACTGATGGGTGCATAGTCCAATGTTCTGTTATATATTTTTCCAGTAGTAATTTTAGGTACTATTTTATTTAATATAGGTTTAGCCGTTCTAAAATCATCAATGATTGGGAAACTTGCTGATCCATTTACAACTCTTTTGAAAATATTATCTAAATGGTACTTTTTTTTCATATTTTAAAGACTTTGTATAGTATCCAATAAGTTATAAAGTGTTCTTTTAATATTTTTAATAGCTACATGATCATTAATAGTGCCTTTTATCGGAGAATGTTAGTAAATTCCAAAATCCACTTTGTTGTCTAGTATTGTAGCACATGTGTTGCCCAAGGCATAAGGGTTATGATGACTTGACGTTATCTTCACCTTGCTCCGGCTTATTATTGACAGTTTGTTCAGGGTTTCAAAGACAAGTGGTCTAGAGATTGATTAATAAGAACTATTCTCATAAAATTATATTTCAGCACATAGTAGAGGTAAGATTGTACTTAATTTATGGTTCAAGCTTGTGCTTGATCCATGGTCTTAAGAGTATAAAATCATTGATTCAGCCTTCACCTAACCACACAGGCATTGGGGACAAATGAAGTACTGCTCAATTGTTTTTTTCTTAAGCTGCTTGTGTTTGTTCTAGACCTTGAGAATTTGGATTTTATAGTGAAAGAGCCAATCACTTGATGATATATTGGTTGCTCATTAAGCTACTTGTGTTTGCTCTAGACCTTGAGATGTGCAGACTTTATAGTGAAAGAGCCAATGGTGATTGGACATGAGTGTGCCGGGATTATTGAAGAAGTAGGCAGTGAGGTGAAGGCATTGGTACCCGGAGATCGCGTGGCATTGGAGCCTGGGATCAGTTGTTGGAGGTGTGACCTTTGCAAAGAAGGACGATACAATCTATGTCCCGATATGAAGTTTTTCGCAACCCCCCCAGTTCATGGTTCTCTAGCAAATCAAGTAGCACCTCACTTTTAATCTTGCATTTGAATTGTGAATATAATGGTTGGTCGCAGATGGTTCATTTGATTAACTCTTATGCTTGCTGCTACATACATTTCATTTTTGTTATGCTGCATTTGAAATCGTGGAAGCATATCCTCGACGGTTTATATACCTAAAAGGAAATTGAATGGATAACCAGAAATATGAATATTTTTTAATACTAGTTTGAATTATTTCTCTCCTCTACCTATCATTAGTGTTAAGGAAGTTATTTTAGATGCTTAGACAATTATGATGTGGTTGCAGTTTCTGGAATTCAGCAAGCTAAGGGATGCTAGTAATCCTACCCATATAAATCGTGCTTTCTATCATTCAATAGCTGCATATACATATAGTATTACAATTGAACGCAGCCACTTAGGCATCCCTCTCCCTGTCGACTCAACATTTTCATATCCAGAAAAATAAATGCTTGAATTTGAGAAGCTTATGGGCCAGCAATAATGATACATATTTCCATATTTTCTTGTTCTGTATGCATCTCATTTTACTCAAATGGATGTTCTGAAAAGATACCAATTTGATGAACTTAAAAGTGTAAATAATATGAAATCTAAGTATGAGAAAAACTTATGTTGGATTGATACTACATAAAAAATCTACATGGATATAAAAAATGTCAAGGCCCTAGAATGAATTTGCCATTGTATGGCTAATTGGCGTTTACTGGCTATTCTGGCTTCATACAAGCAGTAGTTGGTTGAATCCAGCCTATTCTTGAATCAAACAACTCGCAACACTTCCTTTTCTAATATTAAAAAAGGGGATAAGGCTGAATTGCATACAAGTTCATTATCAGTGTTAAAATTTATTTTATATTAAACGTAAGGATTGTCAGTTGTGAAGTCTATTGACCTAAGTAAAATCCTCACTGTCTTATGATAATTGTATATATATTATTAGTTAACAAAAAAAAAAAGACGATTGTATATATATATTATCTATCTTGTGTAGTTATCAGCTTGGAAATATTTTCTTTTTGCTGCAATAGGTGGTACATCCTGCAGATTTATGTTTCAAACTACCTGACAATGTCAGCTTGGAAGAAGGGGCTATGTGTGAGCCGTTGAGTGTAGGTGTTCATGCTTGTCGTCGTGCCAACATTGGTCCGGAGACTAGAGTTTTGGTGATGGGAGCGGGGCCTATAGGGTTAGTCACCATGCTAGCAGCTCGAGCATTTGGAGCTCCAAAAATTGTCATTGTTGATGTGGATGGTTACCGCCTATCTGTTGCAAAGGAACTTGGTGCAGATGAGACCGTCAAAGTTTCAACAAATTCACAGGTTTGCATTTCTTACATATCTACATTATCAAGTCACAAAGATGAATCTTGCAATAAATGACAAATGGGATTTAAGGACGTGGACACATGTTATGAATTTGAAAAAAAAATCCTGATCTGACTCAATAGAAATTGCACCAAAACCCATCTAGTATGGTGGAGCTTAGTCCACAGATAATCATCGTTTGATGCTTTAAGAGAAAGTTTCAGTGAGGAGGGAGAAGACTCTCTAAAGATATCAAAGCAGCATCGGTTTATCTATATTTGTAATTTCTTAGATACCTATCTTTATTGTCCATTTCTCTATTATTGATAATATTATTATTGTCGTTGTGACTGACATGATATTTTACAACGTTTTGATTCTTGATCTGATAGGATATACCCGAAGAAGTCGCCCAAATTCATAACGCTATGGGGACTGAAATAGATATAACTTTTGACTGTGCCGGATTTGACAAAACTATGTCAACGGCTTTGAGGGCAACTCGTTCTGGGGGCAGGGTGTGCCTTATTGGAATGGGTCATAGCGAAATGACCGTTCCTCTTACTCCATCAGCTGTAAGGTAATTCATTTTGGACTCTTCCTCCTTGTCTTCCAATTTAATCATTTAAAAATGTACATAGAGATATGTTGCAACGAAATCAATGATAGTGTGGCCTTAAAGTCAACAAAGGCTCCAACTCTCTCTCTCTGCCAATATATAACAGTGTTAGGCCTCCTAATACAAATTTTTCTCGATATTGTCCATTGCGTTCGATACCCATTTATATCTACTAATATGGTGGAGATAGATACCGTTATTTTGATTTATGGCATGAACTTAGTTGTGAGCCTTCACCTAACTTAAGCTTATGAATTAAGTTAGCTCATTCACATCTTGTTTCGTTCCTTATCGCTTACAATTTTGAAGAAAATAATAACTATCATAAACATGTTTTTGGTATATGATTAGGGAAGTAGATGTTATTGGAGTCTTCCGCTACAAGAATACATGGCCATTATGCCTCGAGTTTATGAGCAGTGGAAAGATTGATGTGAAGCCGCTTATAACTCACAGGTTTGGGTTCTCTCAGAGGGAGGTAGAAGAAGCATTTGAGACCAGCGCTCACGGTGGAACCGCCATTAAAGTCATGTTTAATCTGTAGTAGCAAAGGTTTTAAGTATTACAGAGTTAAATAAAATAAGGTAAAGGGGACAGTGAAGAAATGAGGTAACTACCTTCTCATCAACTTCATAGAAATGTTGGATTTTTCCTAGTCTTAATGGAGGACGGAGGAATGTTACTGTGGAAGTTTGAGTTTCAATAATGTGGATTATTGAGAGTAAAAAAATATTCTTATCTGATCAAATTATTCAAGCATCATTCAATTTTTTTATTTTTTTATTTTTAATTAAACTTATATCAACTTGATTCAATCTAGTTGGAACAACATTTATATGCAAATTGAAGTTTAACAAATATATTTTTTTATGGCAATTTAATGTCAAGTCTAATTCTTAGAAAATTAAGGTAGTAAACCAAAGTGCAACTTCTGTTTCTCTTTCTTGCAATCATATACAATTTAACGGCTTGCTTTGTTTAACTAAAACCCTAAATCAGAGTATAACAAATAGCTCATCCAACTATCATAACAAGGAACATTTTTTTCTTGTTTAGGCAAGGGGTGGAGGACAAGAGGCAAAGAGAGAGCTGCCCAATCATTTATTCCAAGAATCCGCCATCACAATACAACTTGATCTTGAATTATTCCGGAAACAAAAGCAATAACTAAAATGCATGATGAGTCACTGGCACGATCAACCCGAGAAGAAACCTCGCTCAATGGTTTCTCAATCCATAGACTTATAAATTGTAAACCAGTGACGGATCGCGAAATGGATAAGCTCATCTTACAATTCTTATACACAGGCAAGAGGTTAGCTTTTCCTTCATTTATCCTCTTTTTTTTTTTTCCTTTTTTTGGCGGGGGATCGGAGGTGGGTGAAGGCAGAGCAGAGAATCGGATTTGACAGTGTTTAGGTAGCAGTAGGTGGTGCTGCTGACCAGTTCCACACTCTCACTTGGCCAGATCCATCTCCGGTGAAAAATAGGCCGCCAGGGCCAATCTGAATAGCTCGAATCTCCTGCTTGGAAAATATCTTTCCCCTCTCCGAAAACCTAACAGAAAGAAGCAAGGCTGATTAACCCAAAACTACACATAAATGAATCAAATCGGCCATTTAACAGGATAAGAAACTCCAGGGGTTAATAAGAGGAGTTCCCATCTCTGAGAATGGAAAATTCCACGACTTCAATAAAAACTAGCCCATTGATCTGCAGTGATGAATCGAACTTACGATGGCAAGTCGTAAAGGCGGACAGAATTGTCATTGCAGGAGCACAGCAGTACTGGCTTTGCTTCTGAATCGTGCATCCCACACAGAGTCAGCACGCCCTGCAGAATGGACCATCATGATGTGCACGTCAATCCTCAACTCATTGCAATATTAGCAAGCAGTTTGACACAAGGAATCAAATTTGGTATAACAAGAAAAAAAACACCGATATTTAAGCTCTAATACGAATAAATTTTAATTATTTCATTCAATTTAGTACAATATCCTCTAAGGATGGAGGCAATTTTGAATCATTTTGTTATTATCTCATTCCAAGTTTTCCTAAATCTACATCTTCTTTTATCTTTCTTTCAGTTACAATGAACTCACCTTTATTCACATGTACTGCATTTGGCCTGTGTCATGTTTCCAAACCACATTAGATGCTATTTCCTTTTCTTATCTTACATAAAGGCAGCTTTTAAATATTTACGGATATCATTATTTATTATCTCATTCTTTAATACAACTGCACTCATTCATCTTAGTCCTTTAAATAAGTATCCACAGCACAAACAAATTCCAATTCTCGGAGAACAATAATAAGGAGGCGCTCATTATACTCTAAATATGCTTTTTGACAATTACTGCAATCATCACAGTCCCCAAACTCCAATCACTCATCCCCATTCCATCCACAACAAAAGACTCCAAATGCTCCCCCACTTAAAACAGGATAAAATTTGGAAAGCAACTATAGAACAATTAGAAATGAAATGATGGGGCCCTTTTGATATTGGAGAAAATGTGAGAAGTACAGAAATAATGATGGATAGAAAAGTAAAGATTTTGTTTTCACCCTCATTAACCTTTTTAATTTGATTTCTCTACACAGTAGCAAACACATCTTCCAACTATTTATAAATGATGAAATTGGCGTAACACTGGATGTTAGAATTTTCTCGAATATTATTGCCAATGCCATCTCTATAGATTTAAAACTTGATGAAATTCTTCCTTAACTGCTTAGGGATTAAGAAGCTTCTAGATGACTGGTGAATGTGCATCACAACTAACATTCTTCATCTCAACACAGCTAAAAGAGTATTAAACTCGTGCAACTCACCAAAACAATTAGAATGACCAAAATCATCCTATCTTTAGCCTGAGGAGAATTGAACTTTACTCTTTCTCGTCGGATACAAAGCATTTGACAAGTTGAGCTACATCAATTAGTGCTCCAAGTAGTACAAACCACTTTCAGAGAATTGCATGTCTAGATTGCAACACAAATCTCAATAACAAAGCCTCAAGCCCACAATGTGGTGTTGGATATATGAATCCTCTCTCTCCATTCCACTCAGCTTAGAACATCTATATTCAAATTTTATTACTACTCCTGAAGTTTTTTGGGACTACTCTCTCTCATTGCTAGTACCTCCAACAAATTGCTTTTTCCAACAATTGCATCACCTAAATTAAACCATTTTAACATCATCCTCTCTCTCTCCCTCTCTCTCTCTCTCTCTCTCTCTCTCTCTTCTATATGTTGCTATATGGGTTTCCAGCAAATGTGCATTTATTATTTATCTTTAAGAAGAATGCCATACATTAACATTTCAACTATTTGTACATGTTCTTATTAAAACCATCTCAATATTCCAATCATGTAATGCTGCATATCTTATTACAGTTCATCAATTGTATAGCACTCCAATTTCCATTTTTAAAATTCACAGATCCGAGGTAACAAATTTTGTTGGTTTTAAGATTTTCAATTTTTCATCACTCAGCCTTGAATTACTAAAAACATACTAAATATACTCTAGTTACTGCAACAAATCTTAAACCCTCTTGATCATAAAACTTCTCTTCATATCAATTATATCTATTCCTAGATGTATTAAAATGATATCAACCAAAAAAGATATACACCCAAGAACTTCATCTTGAATATGTCTAGTAAATTAATAATTAGTATAGATAAGGACATTAAAACATCCAGTGAAATCAACCTGCCATTATTAGAAGATCCCTACTTCTATTACGTTTCTTGATTTTCCTTCACTGCATCATAAAAAACCTAAGAAGCATCTACATATTGTCTACATGCTCCCTCCTTTTTCAATTGCATGCCGACATCGTGATCTTGTTTTCTACATTTCTCCTAAGCACAATTACCACATTCCTCTATCCAATAATTTCAATAAGAACATTCAGCCTTCAATTTTCATGGACCATTCGGATTCTTTCTTTCCTACTCTCTTTAATTGGTAAGAAGGACAAGCAGAGCAGATGGAAATTGAACCCACATATTTGGGTTAGACTAGTGGGTAGTCAAATAATGAGCTAACCTCATTTTTCCCAATGTATTTCTAACTCAAACAAGATTATAACATAAAAAATAATCCATCCGGGGGACAGAACATATGATATTGACTACAGAGGGGGGGGGGGGATTATCCCATCCAATCTGAAAATACGCACATTCAAGGCCTCATCCAACTACAGTCTAGTTCGTTGCTTCCCTCAAAAACCATTTAACAGCAACTTGCACAGGCAACAATAAAATCTTCTTATTCATTTTCCTGAAAAACCATTCTGTGCAAAAATTGAGATCAAAACAGTCCGGCTGTAACGCACTAAATTTTCATCAAACTTGGCTCACAGAAGAAAAAAAGGCTGATATACAGTTCCCAGATCTTTTTTGCTAAGCATAGAGCAATTTGCTAAGATAGACCTGTCACTTCAAAGGTCTTAAATTACATGTGGTTTCCCAAGCCAATAAAGAGACATTGGAATGAGCATTTGATTTCCCAGCAAATTATATGGGAAATAGTAGCTGCCATAATTTCCAATACCAGAATAACATGACCCAACTGAGAAAATACCATCCTTCCATCTTACTCCATCCGACAAGAGGGAATAGGTACAACCCTTTGCAATATAAGCTTTAGCTCTTAATATTGTGAAGTAATAATTCAATTGCACCAAAATAGTCTCCCAATCTGTTCATCAACAAACCACTCCAACTATTCCTCTAGGACAGTCTCTATCAGCAACTAATCTAAACAAATTAGGAAATTTGAGGCATGGTGCCCTCCTCTAAGCAATGCTCATGCCAAAAGGCCCAAAACTATCTAAATTAACCTCCCCAATTTCAAAGAGAATTTTCTCTTCTTGTAAGTAACCCAGCCCTTCTGTTTTTCCACAAGCAGGATAAAACTTCCATAAAATGATATTGGGAGAAGAGCAGAGCGGGCCACAAAAAAGCCTTCAATTACCCTTTGGCACAAAGGGTCCTCGTCTTTTACCCTTAAACCACCTAAATCCTTACTGAATCAATAGTGTGATACTATCCTATTTCACAAATAGAAATATTAATATCTGTTTCTTTTACAATCTTCTTTCAAAATTTTCTGTTTCTTTGCGAATGACTATCTTTTTTCAATTTTTTTGTTCTTTCCGTTGCATCCCCAACATCTTTGTGTCCTACATAATGAACTGGAAAAATCTCTTCATACAACCAAGACTCCAAGCAAAACAAAGCACTAGAGCCATCCCCACCAACAAATTAGACTTCCTAAGAGTCATATTGCAAGTCCAAAACATGCCTTGAAAGCATGCTATACGGACCTTACATGCAGCACATCCATAACAGAAGCAACACAGTATTAGTGTCTTGTCAAGAAATACTAAATGGCAATACAAACCTCTTCAGTAAAATTAATAAATTGGAGACTGACACATGAACCATCATTATTTCTCCAGGAATTAGCACCATCATTAAAGTTTACTATAAAGAAAATGACTTCAACCATATTATTGTATAATCATTGTGAAGCTGACACCTGGGAAATCACTCTGACGTAAATAAATAAAAAAAGAATGCCTTTAACGTACATGCTCTTCATTATGAGAGTATGTCACCTCCAAGTTTCCACTCTCTGTGGCAACCCACACCTGCATAAATAAAACCGAATTGGGTGGGAAAGATTACCAGACACGAAAATGATCTATAAAAGAGAGATCAAACATAAAAACATTTATTATTTAAATAATTTATTAGTTGGCAAGAGAAAAAAGAGCCAACCCTTATTGTTTTGTCCAGTGAACATGATAAGAGAAATTGATCCCAACAAAGGAGAGACATCACAACAGATGTATGTTCCATCAATGACTGCACGCATTGCAATGTTTCAAGGCTCCAAACCTGAAAGGAAGAAGAATAATCAAATGTAAAAGAGAAAAGGAGGACTGCCACATTCTTAATGGAATTATGCTGGTAGACCATTGGAAACATAGCTCTACCTATACATGAAACTTTGTGTAATAATTGATTAAGAAAATAGCTTACTCTAATAGAACGGTCCATCGAACCAGAATAAAGTCTATTAGCTCCAACAACCAGTGTAACAACAGCAAGAGTGTGACCTTTAAGAGAAGCCGCGGGTTCAAAGCAATTGGTGGCCACATTAAACTTCCAGGCCAATATTGCCCCATCCTGCATCAGAAAGCAATATTTTTATAGATGCATGTATGAGCATAAATAAAATGTACATCGGGTGCATAAACGGTGATCACTTTTTAGGGAACTCGATTCCATAAATTTCTTTTAACAACAAAAGTCCAAAGTGATATTATAAACATATGCACACATCAACGGACACGCAAGGCTCAAACACACAAGGGCTTCTTTTCAAACAAATATAGCATCATATAACGCAAATTTGAACTTGACAACTAAGAAACTACAGGCGGAGAGACAAACACAAGATGTTTGGGCACAGGAGGGCCTCAGAGCAACCCAACTCCAGGAGGGGGGGTTGTATCTTTCATTGGGAGAGTGAACTAAAAGAATACTACAAGTGAGAAAAACACATGGGTAGTTTCCCTGCAAGCACTGCATGTAATACCTGTGTACCAGCAAAGAGAAGATCATTCCCCACAACAAGGGCATAAACTTGTCCAACAGGTCCACTCAGACTCAAGTCAATCCCTGTTTGAGAATTCCAAGCCTGCGCAAACAAAAAATACAAACCCATAGGGAATAGACTCGTGTTTAAAAGAGCTCTGGAGCCATTAAATAAATCTTGGAGAAGCTTCCGCATCCATCTAACCTTGACCATATTCATTAAGCCGACAAATACCCATGGCCCTTCACTGATCACGCAGCCAACTTCTGCGCCCAAATTAACCACCCCTGTACACTGCCATAAAATGAGAAATCTAGTTGGGATCCAGTACATGTTCTTTAAGTTGAATGGTAAACTAGGGTAAGAATAACAATATAGAGAATTACAATAAAGAAGTCTTTACAACCAAAACAGATCAATAGATTCTGAACAGGAAAGAAATGTAGCAGAGAAGAGAAATGAAAAAAGAACATAATTTGCAGTAACTTAGTTGCATTACAGAGTGGTTATCAATGATTTTCTTACATAGTCAATCTTCCCAATTACTCAACTTCGACAATTGTATCACACATGTTTTAGCAGCAACTACCACATATAGATCATGTTACATGAATCGACAATGCAATTAACAATCACTCATGGCGCCATCTAATATACACTTTTGTATACGTTAAATGCCTTATACAGAGGCCAAGACACATAAACATATATATTCACCCATAAATAAGTAGAGCAAAATAGAACAAAAGTAAAATTTTCTAGATATGATTCCTTACAAACGCCATTCAAAACTAAATCTTTTTTTGGGGGGGGGGGGGGAATTGGATGACTATATCAGACGTTCTAGCAGCAATACAACGGATCATATCAATCCAAGTACCATTGCAATTATCAGTCATTCGTAGCCCTATTACCCCAAGCTAATAAAAAACTCACTTTTACAAATTTAAGTTCAGCATTGATCTCCAAAGTTGCACTCATTTTATTCATATAAAAAAAAACATTGACATCAAATGTTTATAACATTTCATAAATTTGAAGCATAGGTCAGAAGATGCAACAAGAAGCACAAGTGATTTGGTTGAGGCTAGAAGCAGTAGAAAGGAGAGAGGGATAAGCCTAGGAATAAGAAAGAAACTTTTGGCCAATCTTCAACCTTTGAAGAATGTTGTCTTAAACCAAGACAAGAACCAACGGTGTGACCCACGTAGTTAGACTTGAGCATGAATCAAAACATCAACCAATATATATCAATATCAAATGATCCCAATATCAGTTGCAATGTCTCCGTACTTGTGACATATTATGATATATCAACCGAGACAATTTATATGATCAACCTTTATTGACTTTGTTTCACTTCTTAGAAGTCTAAATTCCATATTTCAAATATAGTCAAATCTTCTAAATATTATAAATCCACGTGTTTTATAGAGGTGTAAAATATGCAAAGATCAAAAATTTTATGGTACTTTTTTCAATGACCTAAGCTAGGAGGATATTAAGCTCAATTTAGATAAAATTGACTAAAACTTTTTAAATATGTTAATATATGATAAAAATGGTCAAATTTTAGAATCAAACTCAGCTTTGATGGGATCACAAGAAAAAAAGGTCATTAGTGTGATATTAAAATCAATATATATCATACAATATGACCAATACTAATATAGCCACGACCAACATCAAGACAGATATTTTAATACATAAACGGGAGGCATTGCCAAAACTTCAATCAAATTATGAATCTAATGACGGATTAAGAATGTAAAGAGGCCAAGCTCCATCACTAGATTTCAAGCTGGCCTCAAGAACTATGAAGGGAGCCCAACAACCAAGGGTACCCTAGCTAACAAAATTTAAAAAATGCATCCTCGTTACATCAACCTCATTTCATCCAGCATCCAACAAACATGTCAATCTGCATTTCTTCCAGATCTTCCCGGCAGCAAGGATCAACCAACCATCAAAGGCATCTTCAGGTACAGGAAAACAGGAGACCCAAAAGAACCACAAAACAAGTCTCATGCCAGTTCAGTAGCATCAGAGGCAACGTGTACATGGAAACACAAAAATAACAAGATCCATAGACAGGTCCTGAAAGATCAATAGCTGGTACCAATAGCTATGCACTTATTACAGTGTAATAGAAGGCCCCAGCTCTAATGTGTCAGCTTTTGAGGGACCTTTTAAATTGTAAAGTAGATAAGCCTATTCTGTATCACCTTGATCACATTGGCACAATTTGGTCAAGGCTAGCTGGAGAGTGGGATCCAAATATCCTTTGGTTTCGCTCATTCCCGCTATTATTGTTGTTGTGAGTCAGTGAGGGCAGCATTGATCTCCCCAATAATGTACTTACTTATATGTCTATATACCCCATAAATAAGTAGAATACATCTACACAAAAGCTGACCACAAAAGTAAGCTTTTCCTCCAACGCCATTCCTCACTACACTGACAACTATGTCACATATGTTCAATCAAAACAACAGCAAAGATCTATTCACGAAAGCGTATTTTCCATCACATACATAGTCATCAATATCCATCTTCACAACCACGTTCCAGCCATCCTCAAAAACTGAAACACGTTCAACTCATGAACAAAACCCTGTCTAGCCTCACAGCTATTCATAGCTTGTTACGACTCACGATATCATCATTATGCACAAAGCAAATGTGCAAACCTCTACTTTCACAAGAGATCCACTAACCCACACACAAGCAGACTGGCCTACTCATAATCATGCTTGTTAAATACTTTATCATTGATATTATTGAAAATCTTAATTTCTAGTAAGCACATCCAGTTTGATAACTTAACCCAAACATAATCCACACCGGACATCAACAACAAGTGAAAAAATATGTCCATGGCTAACTTATAATATTCCCCGACGACCAAAAGAGGACAAGACTCAAATGGAAAGTGTCAAGCAAAATAAACTTGTGAAATAGCAAAGAAGAATTACTTAAGTATCCAGAGTGGGGTCAATTTCTAGTAAGTAAATATTAAAAATAAATGCGTAAATTGGACAGCTATCTTTCAAAACAATTATCCAATCTCTGGCATGGCAGACTATCACCTCCCAGCCATGAAATTAAACCGTAATAAAAAAAAAAACTATCACCTTTAGCATCACTTCATATCATCTGTCCATTGCCAAAGATACACACATGTTTTTAAGCACCCCAAATTCTATCGATGGGATCTCCCTGACAAGCCAATCAAACAAAAGGCGAACCCTCCAAAAATAAACAAATAGAATAAAGCAATACCACCGATTAATTAAACTGCAATTCAATTTGAAGCCTCATTTGTACGAAGGATGGGTTTGACCCTTAAACCGCGAAACATATCGCTTAAGAAAATCTATTCCAAAGTACTGCCAAAGAGACACCACATCTAAGCATCTAAAAAAAATCTCTTCCAAAAGTGGCCATAGCTCCTTTCTAAGCTTTTTCCACGTGAATCTGAAAATTGTTCCTTGATTAGAATTTCAGCCTAAACCATGAAAACATAGATAGGAGCTTAAAAAATATCACTTACAGCGCACTATCAAAGAAAAACCACAGCTAGAAATTAAAAAGGGAAGTGCTTAGGCCAATGGATTAGTTGGTATTTTACTGGTGCATTATTTGTATCTTATGTGCTCAATGGCCTATTAAAATGTTATTTTGCAATTAGTGTATTAAACATAACTTCCTCCTTTCATCTTAACCATTGCCCAACAAGACGCTTAAAAAACAATTTCTTTCAAGAGTGGCCATAGCTCCTTTCATAAGCTTTTTTTTTTCCTAAATGCGTCCAGAAAAGTTTTTGTAGACTAGAAACTAAATCTGATATCAATTAGGTAACACATCTTTCGTATTCATGTAAAGTTATTACTTGTCCAGTCCAATGACACTAACCTTCGCTTACTTGGAACATTTATTAAGGACCATACACAACCGTTAACCCAAACTGTCCAATCGTGAATTTTATGCTAGTCATATCTGTGTTTATTTTTCTATTAGACTTTGTTTGGCAAGCTGTTGGAAGTTTTAATAGGAGATGGCATTGCTAGTATTCAAGGTCTTGATGAAGGAACAGCACGTGAATTAGTAGGCTGGGGGAGAGGGGGAGGGTAGAGCTAAGTTGGTAGAGCTCCGCTCTTGCAATTGCAATTGGGTCATTGCAATTTCATGTTGGATGTCTAATTGTACAGGTAAATAGTATCTTGTACCTGAATCACCTACAAGCTAAGCTTCATCTTACACACTCCAATCACCCTTTTTCAAGATACGTCCAATCCAATCTGTGTATCCAACAGTTAAACACTCCCATTCATGCCCCATCCAGCGGAAACCAAAAAAAAAAGGATAAAGCACACATGTTCACAGATATCAACACTTCCAATGCTTAAGAAGACCAGGATCCACGGTGCTAACCAGATGGGGCATGAGGAGCTTCCTTCTTTAAGCAATCACAAGACAATTGACATCAAGCACTTTACAACCCATAACAACGAAATTGAAAATGATTAGACTGAAAACAACAAAAAAAATGCAAGCAGGAACTGTTTGAACTAAAATTAAGAAATATAAAGTTGGAAAGGCGAACCTGGCCGGATTGACAATCC
The DNA here is from genome assembly GCA_025585075.1 of Nepenthes mirabilis. Taxonomy (NCBI): domain Eukaryota; kingdom Viridiplantae; phylum Streptophyta; class Magnoliopsida; order Caryophyllales; family Nepenthaceae; genus Nepenthes; species Nepenthes mirabilis. The sequence continues at coordinate 1,014 of JAODPA010092597.1, read as the reverse complement.
CAAAGCCTCACACTCTCGTCTTTTCCCCCAGTGTAGAGCTTATCTGACCCTGATGGTAAAGCAATCCCGGTAACACCCTGCCCATAGAACATCAATTAACTCGAAAAGAAACCAAAAAATTCTCACAAATAATAACGATTTTCAAAGCTCAAGCAACTCATCCACCCCACCTTTTGATGCCCATCGAGGGTTGTCAACAATGAAAAATTGTCCCCGACGGACCAAGCATGCAAGAACTTACACCTCTCTCCGAAACTACAAGTCCCTTGAATCCAATAATTACAAACTTTCTCCATCTTCCTAACAGCGCTGCTGCCGCCACCGCCTCCTCGGATACCATTACTCCCTGCTACTTTACCCCAGGTATTATTAAAATTAGGGTTTTTACGAATTAAAAACCCCTCATCGGAGCCGCCGCGAGAACTGTACTGCCGCTTCGACGACGTGGTGGCTCCGCCGTTGGAAGAAGATCCTGGTATTTCACCGTGGAAGAAAGGGCATGGAGACCTAGTGCACCTGCCAGCAAGCCAATGGTAGCAAACATTTTGCTTCTGTGGCTGCTGCTGATGTTGATGAGTTTGTTGTTGATTTTGAAATTTATTGTTTGCTGGACCGAGCCGTTGGAAGACTCGTTTGTTGCCGGTTGATCCAATGTCCATAGATTAACAGCGATAAAGAAACGCGTTTGAATACAGGGAGGGAGAAAAAAAAGTCGTTCGTTAAAGGGTTTGCGAGAGGCGATCAACAATTGACGATATAGAGGGGGATTTGATTCGAATTGGATAAATTCGCGCAGAGAGAATATTGGAGAGGCAATAGAGATTAGGGTTTTCTGGCGGGTCAAAAATTGAAGCCCTTCTTTCACAGATGCTAAATTTCAGTTTCTTTCCGCTTATCACATCGGAGTCCACAGTGTGTCGCTCCGTCGGAGGTTGGAGGGGTTCGGAATGAGATTATCTGCGAATACGCCGGAGCTACATACCGACACAATCTCACAGAAATTTTATTTTATCC
>JAODPA010092586.1:0-23228 GCA_025585075.1 Nepenthes mirabilis | reverse complement strand
GAGTGAATGTTAAGATAAAGGGCAGGAGTAGATGGTGTGATAAAGGGCCGAAGTAGATGATGAGAAGGAAGGCCAGAGTGAATGGTATGTTGGAGGGCCAGATTTCATGGTGTATGTTGGAAGGCCGAAGTGGTTTAAGGAGAAGAAGATGGTAAATGAAGAAGGCCAAAATTGGTGAAGGGTTGATAATGGAATGGTGGCCGGAGCATGAGGAATTAGGTTGGCTGGACTAGAAGTTGATATAGATAAAGTTGGGAGTGAGTTGATGGAGACCCGAGTTGATGAAATAAAGATAGAGTGTATAGCATTGAGAACTGGAAGTGAATTTGCCGGAGTAAAATACTTTGCCTAAAATTTACTAATGACCAGAGCAGATTTACCTACCTCATTAACTATTTTTATCTACTCATAGTATGTAAATTACTCCTACCTACCTCACTGACCTTCTAGAAAAAGAAAGTACAAGTAGGCGACTTACTCCCCCAACTTTCATCTAACTCATCATCTATAAATACTGAACTCCTAATCTGAAAAATGAGTTAGAAAATCTGTGAAAGAAAAAAAAAGTAAGAGGCAAAAAGGGAAGAATTTCCAAGCTAGACATGAATAAGGAATTGATGAGCAATTCCAGGCAAATGTACCTTACGTTTTTAATAAATTCATGTTTTGAATCTGTTAAGTATTATTGATATCATGCTCTCCTTGTTAAGTCTCTACGTAAAGCATAATTTGCTTTCTCTGCACGTCATTAATGTTTATGAATACATTATTTAAGAACTTCGATTAATTGCTTTTGTAGGAAGTCCAGCCATTTGCTTGTTTGTATGAAGTTTGATTGCTTGTATATTTACATGAAAATCAGTTATTTGTATAAGTCCGGTCATTTTCATATTTGACAAAGTCCAATTATTTGCATCATGAAAGAACTTCAGTTATTTGCATGTCTTAAGAAGTCTCGCTAGTTGTATATTTAAACATGTCCGGCAATTGCACGTCTAAAGGTGTCCGGTTATTGATTTAATTGCATGATGTCCGGATATTTGCATATTTAAAAGAAGTTCGGTCATTTGTTGATTTGCAAAAGTACTTCGGAACTTATTTTCTATGCTCATAGCTTTCGAATATCTATATTTTGTTAGTTACGCTTTGAATCCCTTGAGTTTTGTTACGAAAGATGTATGAATGTCATGATTTTGATATAAGTTTCATGATTATGAAAATGTAACTCTTGACTCTGGATTTACGTCCAGATCTGATTTCACGTTTTGGCCCATGCTTAATGTTCAATCTACGATTAGATTGCTTCGCATGAAAACCTTGCATGGAACTAGAATGTCAAAATATGAAGGGCCTTTTGAATTTGTCCGGAATATGAAATTTGTGAACTCTAAATCGGCCTTTTGAATTTGTTCAGAATATGGAATGTGAACTTTGAATCGGTTTTGAGATATGATGAATTTTGATTATGAACTATATAAATAAATACATTAAGATTGGGCCTAGTATTGTTACACAATCAAATAAGGCTCTCCAACATGTCTTAAAACTTTATGATGGTAATCGGAGATAACTCCATCCATGGAGTGATACGTGGATCGTCGTCCTCGAGATATTGTAAGGGAGGAAATGATAGGATATGACCGCTGTCCTCGGAATGTTGTACAGGGAGGAAATGATATGATATGACCACCATCCTCAGGGCATTATATAGAGAAGAAATGATATGGTATGATTGCCGTCCTCGGGGCATTGTACAAGGAGGAAATGATATGATATAACCGCCGTCCTTGAGGCGTTATACAAGGAGAAAATGAATATGACTTTTGAACTTGGGCCTTTGATTGTTTGGAGTGAATATAATCTATCCTCGATTACTCGTTTCCTCGGCTGGTAGGATCTACTAGCCTAGGTTCCTTTGAATAATGAAGTTTAAAGAATAGAAGGCTAATGAAAATAACATTTAGTTATGAACATCAAAAATTTGCATTGAACTATGAATTTATGAACTTCGTAATTTGACACTGATGTATAAACTTCAGTACATGTTTTAATAAAATTGACTCTGGCCATGTTTTACGATCTACATGCATAAATGCCTTTATTACATTTTGTCTATTTCTGTATTGTCTGTGACTATGCATGATTTATGCATATGGGTACCTTGTTGGACTTTCGCTCACTCTATTCTATTTTTCAGATTATGATGAGTTTGTGACGAAGGAGAGAGAATAAGAATAGGATAGACTAAAATAAAGAAAATGGATTATCCGGCCTTATGAAGCAACAAGGACCGATCTCTATTTAATTCTCATCTGGTTATTTTGGAAAATTTTGTATGACAATTCCACTGTGAAATTTAATAATAGTATGCTTCTACATGATGTTACGGTTTGAGTACATTGGGTTTTTAGTGGCATCTCATGTGTCTTGGTCGACCAATCCTAATTACTGGCCGGCCATGAGGATGCTGGACAAGTTAAGGACATTTGATCAATTGCGATCCTGTGTGTAGAAAGAAAAAAAAAATTATACCCCAAATTTTATTTGAGTATGATTTTGACGGGGGTCAAATTTAAGGGAAAATATGCCCGGTCTGTCAAAAGAATCCTCCTTCTGTCTGTAATAAGTCCTAGCGGTTGTAGAATACAGAAGGAAAGTAATTAAAGTAACGACCGTTACTACCATAAAAGCTCTATACCATAAAAGGCAGGAAGCCTAGCAGAGCGCGGGAATCAAGCTTTTTTACATAAGGAAGGCCGCCTAGTATAGCGACTATAAAAGGCCACGGAATTCTCACTCCAAGGCACGCTCTGGTTTGCCCACAAAAGCTCTCTGTAAAAAAGCTCACACGCTTTCAAACTATAAATGCTCTTTCTCTCTCTTTATCAAAACATTTTCGGCAAACACAGTACTTAGAATCAACGCTCCTCACGAGCCAACAAAGTCTCTCTCAATGAGAGCACTCATCCATCTCAAGCTTTTTCTACATTTCCTTGCATTCTTTACTTTCACCTTCTTAATTCGAAGGCTATTTGTTGACTTGAACGTCGGAATATTTTCGGTGGGACAACCTCCCGCCGTCACCTAACCTCTTGATCGTAGTTATGTTGTGCAGGAGCTAGACTCAGTGAATAGAGCCGAATTCAGACGAACAACTTAATCCGAATCTATTCAAAATTTGGATCCAAGATGCATTATTGGCGCCATCTATAGGAAGCTTATGAAAAGCCAACCTCTTTTTCCTACTACTTTTCTCGGTTTCACTCTCCAACTTAGAGTCATCAATAGAATAGTGAACACAAGAATACAAGCTAGCGGTCCTGTTAGAGACATGAACACACCCGATCGGGACCACTCAGTTGGTAACCAGGTCAATGGGGTGGTCAATGGTCTGCTAGCACTCTTTTTTCAGAATTTGGCGGAGCACATGAGCAATATGTACAAAATGCTCCAAATGCTCTATACCCACCAAGAAAATGCGTGGCAAGGGGCTCTACCTATAGCAGTCCTTATTTTGGCCTCCAAGAGAGGAGGGCAGAAGAAAAAGAAGTCATCCAAGAAGGTCAGGAGGCCGGGCAACACTCAAGCTTTGGAGGCCTCACACACCCAGAGCCATTTAAGGCTCGAAGAACATTTGGGCAACAGGATTCCGGAGGAGAGTCAAGAAGGGATGAATCCTCGATATTCTCCGGTGGACCGCTCCCCTTAGGCTCAAGAGGGAGCCTCTAGGATCGTTAGGTCTGCTGGTAGCAATAGCTGGTCGACTGCTCGCCATGTCAAAGAAAGGACAGAGTTGAGAACCTACCTCAACTCCAAAAGAACTGGTGATGCCATCCCCACATATTCGAGGGTGGAGAAGATCCCGAAATGTGTGATCAAGGATTACGAACACGCTATGGATCTGGATAGATCTCCCTTCACGACAAAGATCTTGAACCGTCCCATGCGGGCAAAGTTTAAGATGCTGACTCCTGACTCTTATAATGGGAGCGCTGATCCTATGGATCACCCCAATCATTTCGCATTCATCTAAGTCTACAAGGGTTGGAGGATGCAACTATGTGCCGCTGCTTTCCTCTTACGCTGAAGGGAGACGCCCGAATCTAATTCCATTGTCTCCCATCAGATCCGATTTGAAGCTTCTAAGAGCTCTCTGACCTCTTCTTGGCACAATACGCCTCCAGTCGCCGAGAAGAGAAGTAGCCTTAGCATCTCTCCCATATTAAGCAGAAGTAGTGAGAGAATCTGTGGAAGTTCTTGGACCACTTCGTGGCGGAGGCGAGAAGAATTCCTAGGCTCACAGAAGAGATGAAATTTGACAGTTTCTTATCTACTTTAATGCATAGGGACTTCTTTAGATCCCTAGCGTATAAGAATCCGCAAACCTTCCGGGGAGGCAGAATCTATCACTAGGGCCTACACAGCAGCAAAACAGGCCAATGAGGCTAACCGTCCCGAATGGCCTCGCTGTTTCTTAACTATGGGAAAGAGGAAACACCACGGCGGTGATCACTCCCAACAAGATTGGAGCACCTGAATGGTGGGACTACGGGCCAATTAACCTGGAGCCGCTGATTGATACACGTTCCAAAGCCCTCATGTAGATCCATAGGGAGAAGTTTCTTAAGTGGCAAAAACCACTTAAGAATGCAGAGAGAGGAAATCAAGCCAAGCACTACAATTTTCATCGATCTTCGGGATATTCTATGGAAAACTACAAGACGCTTCAACGAGAGATCGAGGAGTTCATCCGGAGGGCCACCTCACTAGGTTCGTCAGGAGCCCTGGGCAGAGTTCTGGAACCTCAAGTGGAGAAGGATAAGAGCTTTCCCCACCATGGAACCGGGTTGCGGCCAGAGTGGTCAATATGATCGTAACCCGGCCGGTCAAGACCCCAGCGGATTGCAAGGAGCAGCAGGCTGGGTGGAAGAAACAATATACAAAAGATAACGTCATTAGCTTTAGCGATAATAACTTGAGCCATATAATCTCCCCCCATGCAGATTCCCTTATTGTATCCACGTTCAGTTTAAACAGTGGTGTCAACTACCAACTGAAACGAATTCTCGTTGATAATGAAAGTTTTTGAGATTTACTTTATTTTGATATATTTTTTAAACTTAGTTTAAAAAAGAGTCAATTGCAACCTGTCGAAGGCCCATTTTATGGCCTTGACAACAAACCAAGGGCCGTCCAAGGAATGATCCAGTTGTAGATCACCCTAGGCATGTACCCAAGAACGGTGAGTCATACACTCACCTTCTTGATCGTCGACTTGCCTTTTGTGTACAACACTATACTAGGTCGCCTTTGCCTAACAGTGTTCGGAGCCATCACTTCAATACCGCACCTGAAGATGAAATTTCCAACGGCATGCAGTATTGGTGAAGTGTTGGGTGACCAAATTATCGGGTGGACATATTACATGTCCCGGATCACGCTGAGTGGTTACACCAAGACGGTAAGAGAACTTGACCATTGAGACGAAGCAACTCTTTAGCAAGCGCAATCTGGTGAGGCTACTGATCGAATCCCACTGAATCCGGAGGACCCAAAGAGGTGCAAGCAGATTGGAAGCTCACTCACCGGGACACTACATGATAAGTTGATCGCGTTCTTATGACAGAATACTAACGTCTTCATGTGGACCCCTGCTGACATGCCTAGGATTCCGGCCGAAGTAATGGTCCATAAGTTGGAGAAGTTGATCGCCATTTGGGAGGAGGTAAAGAAATTCTGGATGCCGACTTCATCAAAGAAGTCCAGTACCCAGACTGACTCTCCAACATCGTCTTGATAAAAAAAGCAACAGGAAATGGAGAATGTGCGTCGATTTCACCGATGTTAACAAAGCCTGCCAAAAAGATAGCTTTCCTTTACCCAGGATCAACCTGTTGGTGGACTCAATATCGAGACATGAGCTGCTGAGCTTCATAGGCGCGTATTCGTGCTACGACCAAATCCAGATGCTCCTAGAAGATGAGGAGCACACACCATTCATGATAAACTAAGGTACCTACTGCTATAGGGTGATGCTTTTGATTTGAAGAACGCGGGTGCCACTTACCAGCAGCTTGTGAAAAAGATATTCAAAAAGCAGATCGGCCGCAATATGCTGATATACGTCGATGACATGCTCGTCAAAAATAAGACCACCAATGACCATATTTGCAATCTGGCTGAGTCCGTCGAGGTACTCCATGCACATCAAATGAAGCTGAATCCTTTTAAGTGCGTATTCGGAGTATCCTCAGGAAAGTTCTTAGGTTTCATCGGCTCTCAACGAAGGATCGAGGAAACCCAGAGAAGATCAACGCTCTCATGAACATAACTCCGCCGCAAGTGTCAAAGATATCCAAAGGCTAACCAGATGACTGGCAGCCTTGTCCCATTTATTGGCCAAGTCAGGGGACAAGTACCAACCTTTCTTCAAGGCTGTGAGGAGAACAAAAGCAAACGGATTTCAGTGGACTGCTGAATGCCAGGCAGTCTTTGACGAATTGAAGTAGTATCTGGCCAGTTCGCCATTGCTAACGTCACCCAAGGATGGAGAGGAGTTATACTTCTACCTGACAGCGTCGGAGGTTGCTCTTAACTCTTTCATCATACGTCAAGACTCTGACTCTCAATGGCCGGTCTGCTATGTGAGCAAGATGTTGGCCGGCGTAAAGACGCGCTACCCACGCGCAGACAAGCTAGCCTTAGCACTTGTCTTCTCCCCCCAAAAACTAAGGCCTTACTGTCAGGCTCATTGTATAGTCGTTTTAACTAACTAGCCACTAAAGAGCATACTCTAGAAACCAAATATTTCTGAACGACTAGTAAAATGGGCTATCGAATTAGGAGAGTTCGATATTAGATTTTGACCTAGACCAGCCATCAAAGGTTAGGCTCTAGCTGACTTTATTGTCGAGACTATGACACCAATTGTAGATGAATAGCCCACTGAGAACACTGAATGGCATCGAAAATATCCAGAGTGGGTCCTCAATGTAGATGGATCGTCTACGAACTCAGGCAGTAGAGCCGGAGTGGTCTTGAGGACCCCTGGTGGGTTTGAGGTAAAATACTCCCTTAGATTTGACGTTTCGGCCACCAACAATGTTGTGAAGTATGAAACCCTATTAGCTAGGTTAAGGCTAGCTAAAGAGTGCTCAGCCAGTCGATTGATTGTCTACAGTGACTCTGAGCTGGTCGTTAACCAAATTAGCAGGAGCTTCAATGCATGCAACCCTCACTTGACCAAATACTCAGCCAAGGTGAAGGAAGCCAGTGGGATATTTGACAAGGTGACCCTGGTCCACGTTTTTCGAATTGAGAACTAGAAGGCAGACCAATTTGCTAGGGCAGCGATGGCCAAAAATCTAAAATAGTACTCGAGGGACATGTGAGAAGTCCTGTGCACTCCCTGCACTGAGGAACAGGAAGCCATGTAAGTTTTCAACGCGGAGAGCTAGATGACGCCTTACTAGAGATACCTGACGAATGGAGCATTGCCAGACAACACGGACGAAGCCAAGTGGATCAAGAAGATGGCCGGTTGATACGCCATAGTCGATGGACGGTTATATCGCAGTGGCTACTCGACTCTGTACCTCCGGTGCTTAACTCCTGTGGAGGCAGACTAACCTTGAGCGAAGTATTGCACCAATTTTTTCAGAAACACTTTACCAACTATTACACCAGTCTAGGTATTACATTGGTCCACACTATGGTAGTGTACCTGTAAGCCAATAGACAGGTTGATGTCACAAATCGCACGCTACTCCACGGTCTGAAGATTAAGTTAGAGGACGTAAGGGGCTCCTGGGTTGACGAACTGCCCTCCATCCTATGGTCTTATCGGACGACTCCAAAAGAATCGACTCGCAAGATGCCATTCAATCACTACTACGGGACTGAAGCAGTGATTTCGGTTGAAATTGGGCTTCCAACTCTTAGGGTTGAGTCCTTCGATTCACAAGATAACTCACAGAAAATTCGAGGACACCCAGACTTGTTGGAGGAAGCCCGCGATGCTGCCAGACTGCAAACACTGGCCTATAAACAACGAGTCACACGTTATTATAACAAGAAGGTAAAAACGTGGCAATTCAAAGTTGGGGACATGGTCTTGCAAAGTATTGAGGTTACAGGTAAGACCACCAACCGGAATAAACTTTTTCTGAATTGGGAAGGACCTTTATTAGTCTAGGTTGTCCTGCGGAATGGAGCATACAAACTCCGGACCTAGAACGAAAAGTTGGTTCCACGGACGTAGAATGCGGTTCACCTCAAGTGCTACTTTCAGTAAAGGCACAGGTAGGTCGTCCATCTATATGCTTGTAAATGCACACAATGTTTATTATTAATAAAAGAATATATTTTTTCTTTCTTATTTGCATTGTGTTCTTTTTTTCATATGCATGTGTGTCTGTTTGTAGGTTTATATGACCTAAACTGCCCCTAAGTCAGGCGAATTTTTACCGGCACCTAACTAAACTCTAGTCATTTAGGCCGTCCATATGCGGTCGTAATTAAACCCTGGTCATTCAGGCGGCCCTCAAGCGGTCGAATTAAATTTTGATCATTCAGGCGGCCCACAAGCAGTCGTAACTAAACCCTGATCATCCAGACGGCAAATTAATGGTCGAATTAAATTTTGGTCATCCAAGTGGCCCGTTCGTGGTCAAAATCTTAGGGGGCTTAAAGAGTACACGTGACAACCTCATACACTACGAGATAGCATGTTAATCAACGACGATTGACAGAAGCAAAAGCACTCCAAAAAAGCCGATCGCCCAAGTTCATACTTGGGTAGTGCCGCCAAACCTCTACTCACAAGTAAAGAACAGGCTTAATCTGACATTAGGGTCCGCCTTGATGCTTTCTCCTGGACTCAAGTCCATCAGAGAGCGCCGCTAGCATCTCAAAAAAGGCAGACAGCCAACCTGCGTGCAATGCACCATGTCGGCTGGACAATACAACAACAATAATTAAAAAATGATTACAAAAATAAAGACGCAGAATATCAGTACAATGACCATTTTATTGATTATGTATGTTCATAATTACAACTTTAAAAAATAAGGGTGCAAAATTTACAATGGAGTGGGGCCCCAAGACGAGGCAATGATGGCTGCTGACCGCTCCGGGGTTGTCCCACAAGGCTCTCGCAATGCTGGGCAGAATGGTTTGTTGGGTCAAAAAATTTAACTGGAAAGCTAGGGTCAATCAGCTGAGCAACGTGATGACTGAGGTTGACGCCTTCCCACACCCGTGCCCATAGCATCCCGAAGACCTCATGGGGATGTATACGAGTTGCCAGCTCATTCTCCAGTGAAGTCAACTACCCTGAGAGCTGGTCAATGCGTCTCACCCCCTGATCAGCTTCCTCTCTCAGCTTGGCATTCTTCTCCTTCAACCCAACATTTTCCTCTTCCAGGCTCGACACCACAGTCTGAAGGGCGTTGTATCATCCAGGTGCTCCGCCTTAAGAAGCTCCATCTCCTCCTCGAGTCAAGCGATCTCTTTGTCACAATTAGAGATTACTAGGTACCTTTTGCGCAGTCCCTTGCTAACTACGCCAATTATTTTCTCCTCCTGCAAAGACCAAAAATATTAAATAATAGCAACGGAGAGAAAAAAAGAGAAGAAAAGTTGTGAATGTTTACCTGCCAGACTTTACACTTCAACCTTACTAGCCCGCTGCGAGACCTTAGCTCTAGTGGCGAAGGACTGAAAACAGAATTCTCCTTAGCGGGCCTAACAGTGGCCTCTACCGCAACCTCCTCCGGAAGCTCCGTCGTAAGGTCCACCACCTCAACAGGCTCCCTGGCAGTAGACTCCTCCGGCACCACCACAGTAAAGCCCACTGCCTCAACAGGCTCTTCGGTAATAAGTTCCTCCGTCAGCTCAACGCTAATGCCAACTACCTTTTGAGAATCTTCGGTGGTTGGCACCTCAGGCGTCTCTTGAGGCTCACAAGTAATAGGCTACTCAAATAACCCTGCGGCATGTGCAGTAGGAGGCTCTGCTGGTGCCTCTAATAGCTCTTTGACAATTGGCTCCTCCGGCCGTTTAACAACCTATTCAGCTGAAGTCTCCGTGGGTTACTCCGATAGGACCACCAGGTGCTCCGGCTGTGGCAGAGCAGGAATGGCACTGCTCATAGTGGAGCACAGCCTGGACCTATATATGCCTTCATAGTGGCCTCAACTCTGCCTTTACCGGAGCTACCTCCGGTCCCGGTGAACCGACCAACCATAACATACTCTAGTCCCGAGGAAGAAGAAGAAGGCATCACCGTCACCGTCCTTTTCTGCCCTGGACTTCTGCGAGCTTCCTCACTGGAAGGCGTGATGACAGACCCAATCATAATGGCGCCTACCTTCCTCTTACAGGAAGGCACCTTCATCTTCTGCTCCAGAGAAGGTGGTCCCCATCGTGCCTTCTTGGCCTCCTCGCGAGAAACCAAATGGTTTCTCCAAAACTCCAAAAGGTCGCTGTCCACCAACTTTAGAAGCGGTTCCACCGCAGCAATCTCCTGATCGGTCAGCATCCTAGTAAAAATCTCAGGCACCTTACCCCAATCTCTGGTCAAGGGTCAGGATGAATCAATGTGAACATAGGAAAATTGGTTCTTCCAGTTCTTCAGGGAATCATATATAGCACTACTGATTTGGAGTCCTCGTGAGGACAGGGACACCCACTCTCCACCTTGGACGAATTGGAACATCACTCTGATTGCTCCCATAGTCAACAGCTTTGAACGCTGGCAAAAAAAAGATGCAAAGCGTACACAAATAACGCATCGCATTGACATGGAACCGTGCTATGGGGATCCAAAGGAAAGTCAAAATATCTAACAATTCGTCAGGAACTAGAGGTGTAGTCCACTTCTCAAGTGGGACTCATAAATGGTGCTGCAGCTCTCAGGAGGAGAGCATGCCCTATCTTTCTCACTGAGCATTCTAAAGACAATCGACTTGGAGATATTGTACTTGGTGTATAGCTCCATCACCTTATTGGCCATGATGACCAAAGCGATCTGGGTAACAGAAGGAGTAATGGAAATGGAAGCAAAAAGGAAGATGACAGAATATTTATAAAAATTTTCAAGAAGTTATAGAAAAGCATAAAAAATTTAAAAAGTAACAGACGGACAACTTAAAGGGGTGTAAATATCGGAGAAGGCGAACCGTCTCGTAAACGTGCACCCATCATTGCTGACACATGTTACTTCCTAAACGGGTGCAATCGAATCAATTGCTCTGACGCATTAATTACCGGGATCATAAATTCACTAGATGCAAACATGTGGCCAACTTTTCAACTGACAGTCCGGCAGCATGATGGCGTGTCGTTTCAACTTCTACCAGTCCTACAGATTTTTTTCAAACGGTTAAGAAATTCAGTCAATACTTCCTTCATCTGTTCTCCAGATTTTGATCTAGACAAATCCAGTTAATAATTCATTAAGCAGTTCTCTGGGTTTTGGCATTGACAGTTAATAAATCCGATCGATGCTTCTTCATCAGTCCTCCGAATTTTGGCCAAGGTGGTCAATGAATCCGGTCAACGATCTTCCAAGTCAGTTCCCCAAATCTTTATGGTCAGCAACTGCATACAACACGATTAATGGACCAAGGGTCTTCGCCAGTTCCTTTGCAAGGTCACCTTAGGCGAATAACCCAACCACTCGCAACCCATCTTGAACATACTAGAGGCCAAAGTCTCTGACCACCAGTATGGGCGTTAGTAATAGATACGCCAATAATAGGCTGGCCCAAGGAAGAGGAACGGTCTAAATCTACAATGGCCCATTTGCTCCTAGACAGTTAACGCCGACCGTTGACCGGATGAAATGCTAAGTGAGCCAGAAGAAGCCCAAGAGTAGGATGAACGATTTACTCTCGAGAAGGTCAACGTTTTTGTTGACTGGTGGCAGGTCCAGCTGACCATCTAAAGACCAGGCCTCAAGTGGGCCAAGCCCAATTTGGCCCACGCGACCATCCACGACCAGCAACGGTCTTCTCCCCTGATTTCGTGCTCTTCGAAGAAAACAATTTCAATTGTAACGGTCATCAGCAGATTCAATGCGCATCCCTAAAGGAAAGTGCCAGAATCCTCTTTCTGTCTGTAGTAAATTCTAACAGTTATAGAATGCAGAAGGAAAGTAATTAAGGTAACAACCGTTACTACCATAAAAGCTCCACGTCAAAAAAGGTAGGGAGCCTAATAGAGCGCAAGAATCAATCCTTTCTGCACAAAAAAGGCTGCCCAGTACAGCGACTATAAAAAATCACGGAGTCCTCATTTCAAGGCACACTCTGGTTTGCCCACAAAAGCTCTTTGCAGAAAAGTTCACACACTTTCAGACTACAAACGTTCTCTCTCTCTCTTTGCCACTATGTTTCTGGCGAATGCAGTACTTAGAACCAATACTTCTCACGAGTCAACAAAATCTCTCTTAACGAGAACACTCACACATCTCAAACGCTCTCTGCATTTCCTTGCATTATTTACTTTCACATTCTTAATTCAAAAGCTATTTGCTGACTTGAGCGTCGGAATATTTACGGTAGGATAACCTCCCGTCATCACTTGACCTCTTGTTCGTAGTTGTGGTATGTAGGATCCAAATTCAGTGAATGGAGTTAGATTCAGACGAACAACTTGACTCAATTCTATTCAAATTTTGAATCCAGAACGCATCACCTCCTATTATAAAATGAATATAAGATGAATTATATAAATCCGTTTATCTATCCACTGTTCAACACTACCGTTTAGGGTGGTCATTTGAGAAAAGAAAAGAATTCCGTGCAATTTCGGCTCGTCAAAATATTTCCAGAACACTGTAAATTTGTTCAAACTACGACAAGCTTGATTGCTTTTATTAATAGACCAACTGATTTCATTTGTGTAAGAAACTAATCAACGATCATAAATCTTCTTCAAAATCTCCATGAATCAAAGCTAATTTAAAGTTCAAAAACATTCTTCGAGTATGAAATGTGAAGAATATTACTTCCAACTTTTTCTGAAATAATATTTCGGTGGAACCTTCATTTTCTCGTAATTATGATCAGCAACAATTCAGTTGGTACAGCCTGATATTAAAATTTTCAAACTAAACGGCTCGCGGTTCGAATATCTTCCCTGCCGGTCGGCCCCTGTTTGGGGGATCAGCCCTAAACCTTTGAGGCTCGACCACTGCTGCTCAAAAATATTTTATTTACTTGCCATTGTAACATTAGTTGTTTTAGAATTTAATAAAAAGGAGGATAGCAAATGTAGAAGCACTAAAATAAGAGAGTATTATTATATGAAAAAAATATATAAATATACAGATACCATAAAAAATAGAAAAGTAAAAGATTTGGGTTTCACTCTGACAAACTTTGGATTTAATTTTTCACACCCAATAAGTATGTCTTCTACCAATTTATAAATGTTAAAATTGGTGTAACAATGGATGTGAGAATCTTCTAAAATATCACTAGTAAGATTGTTTTTATAGGATATTCTAGAATTATTCCTTAAATTAGGTCTTTCATAAAATTTATAGAACTATAATGAATCTATTTTAAGTAATAAATGTCATATCTTAAACTTTCTAGAACTTATATTTTTTTGGTAGTTGATAAGTTTCTAGAATGTGCGTCACTAACTAAAACTCCTCATTGATGTATATTTTTAAAACTCTAAGTTTACTCAACAATTGTTCAAACTTTAATTTTGATAGAATTTTAGTGAATATGTCTGCAAGTTGATTTTTTGTCTTATTAAAGTTGTATTTCTTTCCTTATTTTAGTTTTTCTAATAAAATGGTGTTTGAAGGTGATATATTTTATCCAACTATGAGATACTGAATTTTTTTCCATTGCAATTGTCGATTTGTTACCGTAGTATATTTTGATAGTTTCTTTTTATTGTTCGCCCATGTCTTTATGCATTCTTGGTAGCTATATTGTCATGTCCTAAACTCCCAAACCCATCATTAATATAGTTCGTCATCCAAATGCCATATCGATAAACTAGACAGCTAACAATAAACAATCGAGCAGATTAGCATTTAGTGCCCATTGGATTAAGAGGGGATTTACTACGTCTCCACGACTTAGATTTCTTCACAGATCCAACCTGACTAGACCCGGGATTAGGAGATTCCTCAATGGCACATGGTCTAGAAACAACAAATTGTTTCCTTAGCTCGGCAGTGCTCTTCCTCAGCACACCTATGCTGGTGCATGAGCACTGATCCCCACTATGATGATCTCCTTGGCATGAAGGACCATTCTTGGGCTATTGATTCTGAATTGATGAACCGAGCTGCTCTGACACCAGCATAGCCTCGAGGGTGCAAGGAGCAGATCCTGAAGAAATAGTGCCAGCTACTTCCTCATGGCTGTCTGATCTCCCCATAGCTTCCAATCGGTCCACATTAGTAATAGGTTGAATGAACAAGAGGGCTTCACCATCAGGAACATTCGGATCAATACCACACCTCAAAACATCAGCATAAGAAGCTATATTATGGCTTGTAGCTTGGAGCCGATCCATTCCAATGCCCCCTTGTTGAAGGAGGCAGCTCTTATGCGCATCTTCCACTGAAGACAACACAGTGCAGTCTGCTTGAGTGAGCATGGAATCATCAGACTCCACACAGTTACTATCCTTACCATTGGGTCTAGTTGCTAAGATGGAGGCAGCATCACACTGAAGCAAAGATGCTGTTGGGTTATGGGTCACTCTCGTGTGGATCCATACCCACTTGATGAGGCGGGTGGAGGTCCATATCCTCACCGCATGGAAAAAGATCAAATTGAACTCGCCAGAAGCTCGAGCGATTTTTCCAGTATGTCCGCCGCTCACCGGGAGCTCGAGAGGAGCTCGAGCGAATTTTTCATAATGTGCCCCGCTCGCTGTGTGCTCGAGAGGCGCTCGAGCAGATTTTTCAGAATGTGGCCCGCTCGCTAGGCGCTAGAGCAGGGGCCGGCGCTCGCCGCGCGCTCGACAGTCTCTCGAGCGGGCGCCGGTGATATAAAACATGGGACTTTCGTTTTTAGGATTATGAAATCATTTTGAGCACCATTCCAGAGAAGAGAAAAGAGAGAGAAGAAGAAGAAGAGGAAGAATTGAGCCTCCATTCGGGTTTTCAATCACATTCCAGTCTTCGGTGATCCCACGTACGAGATTCTTGCTGCCGTGAAGATCGTCTCCCGGGTTCCATCTCTTCTCTTATTCTTTATACTCCTTGTACGGGCTGTCCACAATAAGTTGATGTTGTTTTTTGTGATTTAAAATTTGTGTAACCGATCAACTGCTGTTAGTGGAAATTTAGGACTCTGTGTCCCGTGATTTTTCTCCCTCATTTCATAGGGAGTTTTCCACGTAAAAATTGTATCTTTCTTGTTTGTGTGTGCTATTCGTGTGCTTGATATCGTCTATCACGTATTTTATCGCGGTTCAAACGAGCTTTTAATTCTAACAAGTGGTATCAGAGCCTGGTTTGTGTTGGGTTTTGTGACTTGTTTGAATCGATGGCATTTTCGTCGTTAAAGAATCTGTCATTTGGCATTGATCAGTTCAACGGGTAGGGAAACCTCATTCTCTGGTAAGAGAGGGTGAAGAACATTCTGACGAGAGAAGGGACAGTGAAGGCGTTGAAGAAGAAAGATAAAAAGCCTAAAAAAATGACCGACGATGAATGGTAAGACAAGAGAAATATTACAAATTATACTATTAAGTTGTGCCTGGCGGACAACACTCTTCAAGAAGTTATTGGCCTAATTGATCCGGTGGAGATCTGGGAGAAATTGGAGAGCCGTTACAAGTTCAAATCTCTGACAAACAGACTACACATGAAGAAGCAGTTTTATGGCTTACGGTTATCAGAAGGATGGAGCTGTGAGAAGCACTTGGATGAATTTAACCGGATATTGACGTAGATGTCTGCTCTTGATGAGAAAATCAAGGAGGAGGACAAGGCATTGGTTCTACTGGCCTCTTTGCCGGCCACCTATGATCACATCATTACGACCTTGCTGTTCGACAAGGATACCTTAAAGTTGGACGAAGTTATTGCCTCTTTGCTTATGAACAAGTCCAGACGGTCATAAGGGACATCATTGTCTTCTCATTCTGAGGTGCTGGTGACCGAATCCAGGGGAAGAAGTAAAAGTCGCCACCAGAAATCAGGAGACAAAGGACACAGCAAGTCACGGTCCAGATATTAAAACCTGGAGTGCCATCATTGTGACAAAAAGGGCCACATCAAGAAGCACTACTACAAATGAAAGCGTGAGAATGCTTAAGGTAGTGAGAAAAGACTGACAAGACTCGGGAGGAAGAAAGAGCTACTGTTGTTACCAGGATTGATCTTTGGTTGGTGTGCCAAAAGGTTGAGGTGGTAAATCTGGCTGATCTTGAGACAAGCTGGGTGGTGGACAGTGGTGCTTCGCTTCATGTCACGTCACGGAAGGAATTCTTCACATCATACACTCCTGGCGATTTTGGAGTGTTGAAAATGGGCAATGAAGTTATGTCCCGTATTACTGGCTATAGTGATGTATGTCTCACCACAAGTAATGGAACCAAGTTGCTGTTGAGGGGCGTTAGACATGTTCTGGATGTTCAACTGAATCTGATCTCGGCTGGTAAGCTTGATGATGAGGGTTTTTGTAGCACCTTCTGCGCAGGAGCATGGAAGCTGACCAGAGGGTCTCTAGTTGTGGCTCAGGGCAGAAAAGTTTTCAACTTGTATGTATTGCAAGCCTTGATTACAGCGGGAGATGTGCATGTTGTTAGAGATGAGGAGCTGTCAGATTTGTTGCACCGTCACTTGAGTCACATGGGTGAGAAGGGCCTGAACTATTTAGCAAAGAAAAATTGTCTTCGGGGTATAAAAACAGTTCAATTGAAGACTTGTTCTCATTGCATGGCTAGAAAGTAACGAAGGATCTCATTCAGTGGCAATTCATCTACAAGGAAGACTGATCTTTTTGAATTGATCCACACCGACATATGTGGTCCATTCAAGGTGAAGGCTTTTGGAGGTGCACTCTACTTCATCACCTTTATCGATGACTGTTCTCGAAAATTGTGGGTGTATCCGCTGAAGTCGAAGGATCAAGCTCTTATATTCTTTAAGCACTTTCATGCTTTGGTTGAGAGGAAAACGGGGAAGAAATTGAAATGCATCCGAAGTGATAATGGTGGGGAGTACATCGGAGCTTTTGATGAGTATTGTCGATCTCATGGAATTCGTCATCAAAAGACTCCACCGAAGACACCGCAACTGAATGGGGTAGTCGAAAGGATGAATGAGACTTTGATGGAGAGGGTCCGATGTGTGCTTTTGGAGGTGAAGCTCCCTGGATCATTTTGGGGAGAAGCCTTGAGAGCCGTGGCTCATGTTGTCAACTTGTCACCACACGGTACCTTGAACAGTGAAGTTCCTGAAAAGATATGGACCGAAAAAGATGTATCCTACGATCACTTGCGCGTATTCGGATGCAAGGTCTTTGTTCACGTTGCCAAAGATGAAAGGACCAAGTTGGAGTCAAAGACCAGACAGTACATATTTCTCGGTTACAGGAAAGATGAGTTTGGATATCGACTGTATGATCCAATTGAGAAGAAGCTGGTTCGATTTAGGGATATCGTGTTTGTTAAGAATGAGACTATAGAGGACATCGGCAAAAATTCAGAATTTATCTCCAAGAATAATGATAGCCGGGTACGTGATTCAGATTTTTTTCCGACACCTGTTCATCAGCAGAATGAAAGTCAAGGCAATGCTGAAGATGAAGAAGAACACGTGACTGCAGTGCCCGAGAGTGATGAGGATAAGGCCATTCCTCCTGACACTACGGAGCCTATCGAGCCTGTTCCACTTCGACGATCCATGAGAGATCGAAGACCTCCTACTCGTCTGTCAGCCGATGAGTATGTGTTACTCACAGACAGAGGAGAGCCCGAATGCTTCGAGGAAGCTATGGAGGATGAACACAAGGCGGAGTGGATGGAAGCTATGCAAGAAGAGCTGGCATCGCTGCATGAAAACCACACATTTGAATTGACAGGGCTGCCAAAGGGAAGAAGAGCATTGAAGAACAAGTGGGTCTTCAGATTGAAGACAGATGAAAACAGCTCACAACCGAGGTACAAAGCAAGACTGGTTGTGAAGGGCTTCAATCAACGAAAGGGTATTGACTTCGATGAGATCTTTGCACCTGTGGTAAAGATGTCTTCCATTCGAGTGGTGCTTGGGTTGGCTGCTGTTCTTGACCTAGAGGTAGGACAGATGGATGTGCGGACTGCGTTTTTTCACGGTGACCTTGAAGAAGAAATCTACATTGAACAACCGGAGGGATTCCTTATCAAGGGAAAGGAGAACTTAGTGTGTCATCTCAAGAAGAGTCTGTATGGCTTGAAACAAGTACCAAAGCAATGGTACAGAAAGTTTGAATCTATCATGGTCAATCAGGGCTATCAGAAAACGACCTTGGATCATTGTGTTTTTGTTCAGACTTTCTCAAAGGATGATTTTATTGTTCTTTTGCTCTATGTGGATGATATGCTGATTGTTGGGCGTAATACTTCTCGGATCATGGAGTTAAAGTGACAGTTTGGGAAATCCTTTGCTATGAAGGATTTGGGACCGGCGAAGCAAATTCTGGGAATTAGAATTTTTTGCGACCGCAAATCAAGGAAGCTATGGATGTCACAAGAGAGCTACATGGAGAAAGTGCTTCAACGCTTCAACATGGAAAAGGCAAAATCAGTGAGCACACCACTGGCCAATCACTTAAAGCTTAGTACTCGTCAATGTCCCTCTACTGAAGATGAAAAGGCCCGCATGAAAGGTATACCTTATTCTTCTGCCGTAGGTATCCTAATGTATGCCATGGTGTGTACGAGACCGGATATAGCTTATGTTGTTGGAGTTGTCAGTCGATTCTTCTCAAATCCCGGTAATGAGCATTGTTCCGCTGTAAAATGGATTCTGAAGTATCTTTGAGGAACTTCTAAGCAATGTTTGTGGTTTGGAAGTCATGAGCCCCTGCTGGTTGGACATACTGATGCAGATATGGCGGGTGATGTTGACTCTCGGAAGTCTACTTTGGGATATTTAGTCATGTTTGCAGGAGGAGCTGTTTCATGGCAATCGAGATTGCAGAGATGTGTTGCTCTTTCCACTACTGAAGCGGAATTCATTACTATTACGGAGGCAAGCAAGGAGATGCGATGGATGAAGAAATTTATTCGGAAACTTGGTCTCAAGTAGAAACGGTATGTGTTGTTTTGTGACAGTCAAAGTGCAATCCATCTTAGTAAGAACTCATTTTTTCACGCCAAATCAAAGCACATTGATGTGAGGTATCAATGGGTGCGGAATGTTATTGACACGGGTTCGTTGGTGTTGGAAAAGATCGGGACCAAGGAGAATTGATCAGATATGATGACTAAGACATTACAAAAGGGGAAGCTTGCAACTTGCTGTGCTATCGCCGGGATGACGGTGTATGGCCCCACACAGTCGTGAGGGGAAGTTTGTTAGGTTATGGATCACTCCCGTGTGGGCCCATACCCAATTGATGAGGCGGGTGGAGGTCTATATCCTCACCGCATGGAAAAAGATCAAATTGAGCTCGCCAGAAGCTCGAGCGGTTTTTCCAGTATGTCCGCCGCTCGCCGGGAGCTCGAGAGGAGCTTGAGCGGATTTTTCAGAATGTGCCCCACTCGCTGTGTGCTCAAGAGGCGCTCGAGCGGATTTTCCAGAATGTGGCCCGCTCGCTGGGCGCTCGCTAGGCGCTCGAGCGGGGGCCGGCACTCGCCGAGCGCTCGATAGCCGCTTGAGCGGGCGTCGGTGATATAAAACATAGGACTTTCATTTTTAGGATTATGAAACCATTTTGAGCGTCGTTTCAGAGAAGAGAAAAGAGAGAAAAGAGAGAGAAGAAGAAGAAGAGGAAGAATTGAGCCTCCGTTTGGGTTTTCAATCACGTTCCAGTCTTCGGTGATCCCACGTACGAGATTCTTGCTGCCGTGAAGATCGTCTCCCGGGTTCCATCTCTTCTCTTATTCTTTATACTTCTTGTACGAGCTGTCCACAATAAGTTGATGTTGTTTTTTGTGATTTGAGATTTGTGTAACTGATCGACTGCTGCTAGTGAAAATTTCGGGCTCTGTATCCCGTAGTTTTTCTCCCTCATTTCATAGGGAGTTTTTCACGTAAAAATTGTGTCTTTCTTATTTGTGTGTGCTATTCGTGTGCTTGACATCGTCTATCACGTATTTTATCGTGGTTCAAACAAGCTTTTAATTCTAACAGATGCAACATTCACAGGATTCCATCTTATTTCAACATCCTTCAAATTGGGCTCCATTGATTCCAGAGCAGCAGGTTCCCTTCTCAGCTTTCCAATGTTCTGCTAGGAGTTAACAAGCATGGATTGCAGCTGTGGACCAAGACGCCAATGCTCAGAATTAATATCCAAACCCATTAAAATACCAACATTCTCCATATGGGGTAAAGAATTAGCCTAAGGTAAGTTGGTCTGGAACCCAGTGATCGCCTCACTTATAGCTTTATCAGACATAGGGGCAAGCTACTCGGAAGGGCCAATGTTCTTAGAAGGATTACTTGACTTCCTGGTCTCCAAGGTGTCAACGTCCATAGTGTTAACCAGGACACCATCTAATCTCTGCATTTCCAACTGAGCTTGATCGACAGCCACAGGGCCCGAATAAGGATCCACCTCGTCATCACCTTTAAGGGCGACAAAGGGATTGGCAAAGCAACTGGTTTCTATTACACCCTTCTACAGTCCATTTGAATAAGCAGATTGCTTTGAATGGTCATCATGATCCTTGCTAGCGGAAGGATTTTTGGAGGAGAAAGGATTAGTAAGTAATCTTCCAAAAGGTCTGAAATTCTCTTAGCTTTGCATTTAGATACATCATGTCCCAAATTTAGACAATGACCACAGCAAATCGGCTTCCAACTGTATTCC
The DNA here is from genome assembly GCA_025585075.1 of Nepenthes mirabilis. Lineage (NCBI taxonomy): Eukaryota > Viridiplantae > Streptophyta > Magnoliopsida > Caryophyllales > Nepenthaceae > Nepenthes > Nepenthes mirabilis. The sequence continues at coordinate 2,223 of JAODPA010092586.1, read as the reverse complement.
ACATCCATCACAGTTGGGGATGCCAACACAGGAGAAGAATTTGGGCTTGACTGTAGAGCAATGCTTGAGGGAAAGGAGGGGTCCACACCCACTTCAACACATATTTTTGCTACATCAACACTTTTCATACAGGCCATTTTTGGATCAAACTGTAGAGGCTTCCCTATAGCACTGGCAACCCAACTGAGACCCATAGGTGTCCAAAAATCAATCGAAACGTTTGAGAGTTTAATCCAAATGGGGAATGATTTATGCTACTCCTTTGTCAATTGCATACTAGGTGACCACTTTTTAAGGAAAAAGGCCTTCCCATTAAGCACGCACGGTCCAGCCAGTAAACAGTTCTCCATCATCTCCATGGAAGAGAAACGAAAGAATAAGAAGCCAGCAGCATTGCTAGCAATGTGCACAATCCAAAAGCGTGTCCAAATTTTCCTAATAATGGCTTTGACAGCTTGAAAGTGAGGGGGAATCGAAGAAACATCCTTCCAACGAAAACCCCCACAATGGAGCTCCTTGTTTAATAACTTCAGATGGAGGAGAAATGATAACTATATCTCCATCTAACACCCAGGAGGAGAAAAATTTCAGATCTTTACTAACCCCAAAATTCTCCTTCTGGATGACAGTAGACCAAGAAGGGGGAGCATCTACCCGACTCTCAGAAAACAGAGGAACAGGGGATTGAGACAAAGAGGGTGAAGGGCCATTACTTGAAGGGAAGTCGATGCCGTCCTTAGAGCCATTCGCAGCAGACAGACTAACAGTCGGAGTAACCAAAGGAGGAGGGGGGCTCCGATGAAGGAAAAGAGGAAGGAGAGGGAAGAGGTAGAAGCCCATAGGGTGGAGGGGATAGAGGCAAAAAAGCAGGCAAAGGATCCGTACAGCCTACCCTCGAAGAAGCGCAAATGGGCAATAGAGGAGGAGAATCTGACCAGGGAGGACCAGGCGGTGCCCCTAGGAGGCCTGCCACAGTCGACACTGCCGAAGCCGCTAGAGAGTTCAACCCAACGATTGCCAACACAAATTCAAAAATGTAGAGAGAAGGGAGAGCTTCTCTCTCTTTGAATCTCGGTAGATGCACCCAATACTAAAATAACCAAACTGCTAAAATAGAAATTATAACCACTGCTGGATAGCCAACGTTTCACGTCTGCAAACCACAAGTAAAATACTAAAATAACCAACATTCAACTTGTTAATTACAACGCGTTGTCTAAATAGCATAAACATCGATTACTAACATTTGAAACTAAATTTAAAGTTGGAAATACAGCATTAAATATGTTAACTACTGTCCGAACCCACACTACAACATTTTAAACATTTTATAATTTAATATAAATTCTTCAAAAATTGCCTAACCATCAATTCTAATCATCCAACAAATATTGCAACCTTTCATCTGATGAAGTATAATGTACCAATTTTCAAACATCGTAATTTTGGATAATTGAATTAATATGATCAACATTAGGTTTAATCCATGTAAAAATTTAAATTTCTAGACTGTAGGTCGAGTCGACGAAGGAAGGCCCGTTGGGTGCTCGAGGTGGCATCATGACGGCAGGCCCAGTGGACCCGCGCCAGCCTGGAATATATAAACCCGTGAGGGTTTTGATTTGACTAGTTTTTGGCCTCCATGCACGGAGAGAGGGAGAGAGAAGAGAGATGCAGAAGAATCCAAGGTCTCAGGGTCTGATTCGGAGCTAGAACTAGTTAGAAAAGTGATAGATCAGGTCGAGGTAAGTGCACTTATACTCTTCTCTTTTATTTTCTTGCACTTTTATTTCATTTTATTCGGGTATTTTCATTCCGATACCCAAATAAGTTTATATATTATATTGCCTAAAATCTAAGTATGAAAATATATCAATTTTATGTCCGAATATCGAGATTTGAGAGGTTTTTCGTAACCCCAAATCCCAAACCGTGCTTGGACCCGTTTTACTATATATTTTGAATTTTATGTATGATTTAGCCTTAAAAAATTGTTACCCATGACTCGAGCATGCAAATATGTGAATTTCACGCCCGACTTAGTAATTTTGATCCATTTTCGGACATGGAACCCAAAACTCGTGCCTTGGAGGAGTTCACCAATTAAATTGAGATTTATGCATAAATTGACTTTAGAATATTATTACCCGTATCAGGAATATGTTAATTCATCAATTGTGTAACACTCCGATATTTGATTCGGAGTATATAGTTAGATAATAT
>JAODPA010092575.1:0-23228 GCA_025585075.1 Nepenthes mirabilis | reverse complement strand
GCCGTGCGAAAAATGGCGAGGAGAAGTCGCGACGCGACTTATATACTGCGCCTGCCGCTCAAGCGGCCGGCGAGCGGCCAGCGAGCGGCCAGGCCACCGCGCAAGCCTGCTGGCAGGGCTTCAGCAGCCCGGACCCGAATAATTTCCTAATTTTTCTTCCGATACCAAACCTTAATCATCCCATAAGATTAGTATTGATCATTAACATACTAATTACCTCTTAATTATCGAGTTCACAAATCCGGAACCTCACAATTCTTAGATAGATCTCATCCGAGAAAAGTCTAACACGTTTGACCATGTAAACGTTTTATGTAAAAAACTCACTAATGAATAACGAACTTCTATCATTAGAATTCGAAGTGACCATGGTAAGGAGCTTGAAATTTTCAATTTTAAAACATTTTATAATGTTGAAGGAATTCACCATGAATTCTCTTACCCCATCACTCCTCAACAAAATGGGGTTGTTGAACGTAAAAATCAGGTTATTCAAGAAATGGCCAGAACTATGATGTAATGTAAGAATATTGCCATACACTTTTGGGGTAAGGCTGTGAGTATGGCTTGTTACATAATCAATCGAGTCTACCTAAGACTTGGGACAAAAACAACCCCTTATGAACTTTGGAAAGGAAAGAAACCCAATGTTAAGTATTTCCATATCTTCGATAGTCAATACTTTATTTTACGAGATGGGAAAAACTTAGGTAAGTTTGACTCAAAAAGTGATGAAGGAATATTCTTGGGATATTCCCTAACTAGTCGAGTCTTCAATTTACGCACTCAAACGGTTATGGAATCCATAAATATTGTTGTGAATGATATCCCTCATGAGCATCCTGAAAGCACTGACTGTTCTAATAAAGAGGAACATCATGTTGACTCTTTGCCCAACTCATCAGTTCCAAATTTTGAGCAACCAACTCTTAACGCCATTCCTATAAAGGAACCTTTTGCTAGAATTAAGCTTAATCATTCAAAGAACCTTTTGTTAGGCGATGTAAGTGAAGGTTTGAGGTTGCTGTAACGGCCCAGATTCTAAAACATAGCAAGTTCAAGTCATTGAGTCAATATAATTAAGAAGTAAAGGGACATTAAAAATTTATCCGATCAACGCCAATTGACCGGCAAAGATGAAGGAATAAAGGAAAATTGAAGGTATCCGGTCAAACAAGTTGACCGAAATATGTAATAAGAAATTAATTCGGTCAATACCTATTGACCGAAAAACGTGAAAGAAAACACAAACCGGTCAACACCAGTTGACCGAAAACGTGAAGGAGGATTTAACCGGTCAACGCCAGTTGACCAAAAAGGAAGAAAGGAGGCCGAAAGTGTTGAGATGATAGAAAGAGGGGAAATTTAATCTGGTCAACGTCAATTGACCGGAAAGCATGAAGAGAGGCCAAGGGAGAATTGACCGCTGATTGATTGACGTAATATGATTAAGGTCAGGATGACCATGCCTAAATGGGTAACCTACTTCCAACCACCCCGCTGATCTTCTAGAAAGGCAAGGAGAGCAAGCAAAGAAATACAAGCAGTTGACTTATCCTACCTACTACCACCAACCCCAACGTCTATAAGTAATGGCTTTGGGAATTAGGATAGGAAGTTAGGCAATTGAGCGACTACAGGCGCTAAGAACTTCGAGCCAGAACCAAGTAAGGGGTTCTTAAATCCAATCCAGACAAGTGTACTCACCGTTTTAAGTTCATGTTTTTAATGCAAGTATATCATGCCTGCTTGTCTAACTAATAATGTTCAGTTAGTTCATGATGTTCAAATGCATGATGTTTGATTATTGCATGATTTAGATGATGACCAGTTATTTGTTTATGAAAAGTACCGGTTATTTCATGATGTTTGGACGTTTTATTTAAATGCATGAAGCCTGGCCATATTTTTAAGATGTTCGATTATTGTACGTGTAAAAAGAATTCCGACTTTTGTTGAAAAGAACTCCAGCCTTGGATAAAAAGAACTTCGGTTTTGTTAGAAAGAACTCTGGCTTTTGTTAAAAAGAACTCCGGCCTTTGACAAAAAGAACTTCGATTTTGTTAGAAAGAACTCCGACTTTTGTTAAAAAGAACTCCGGCCTTTGATAAAAAGAACTTCGGTTTTGTTAGAAAGAACTCCGGCTTTTGTTAAAAAGAACTCCAGCCTTTGATAAAAAGAACTTCGGTTTTGTTAGAAAGAACTCCCACTTTTGTTAAAAAGAACTCCTGCCTTTGATAAAAAGAACTTCGATTTTGTTAGAAAGAACTCCGACTTTTGTTAAAAAGAACTCCGGCCTTTGATAAAAAGTACTTCGGTTTTGTTAAAAAGACCTCCGGCTTTGTTAAGAAAAACTCCGGTGTTAAGACATTAAAAGAAAGACCTTACGGTGTCCGGTTAATTGTATATTTGACTTTGATTTTTGGAAAAGTATGATTTGCGGATCTAAGTGTTTGATGGCCGAGTAGCTGCAGGCCTTAAATGTAGCCGTTATTGAGATATGGTGGTCGAGAGCTGTAGACCTTAAATGTTGCCGTTTGATTGGTCATGACTACGGACCTTAAATGTAGCGTTTTGGAGGGTCTTGACTACGGACCTTAAATGTAGCATTTTGGAGGGTCTTGACTATGGACCGTAAATGTAGCGTTTTGATTGGTCATGACTATGGACCTTAAATGTAGTGTTTTGGATAGTCTTGACTACGGACCTTAAATGTAGTGGGTTTTTGATGGAAATGAATTTGGAAATAGAAGCATGTTTTTGTAAATCTAATTGCATGATTTCAAAATTTGCTTGCATTGACTCCGGCCATGTTTTATGAAGCAATCTGCATGTACGCCTTTATTACATTCTGTCTGTTTATTGCTCATGATTATGCATGATCTACGCATGAGTACTTTGCTGGGCTCCCTAGCTCATCCCTTCTATTTTTCAGACGATGATGATGGTGACGAAGAGTTTATGCCGGACGAAAAAGAATGAGGTCCGATGGACTAGATAAGTAGGATAGATGGCCGAAATTTAAGCAGCAAGGAGCAAAATTGATATTTTCGTTCTTTTGATGTTTTGGAAAAGATTTGTAAAATACTTCCGTTGCTAAAATTAATAAATATTAGTATGCTTCCGTACGCTGTCACGGTTTGAGTAATTTATGATTCCTAGTGGCATCTCAGTTTGTTCGGGACCTTCATATCCAACTAACCTTGTCTTGGCTGGTCAAAAGAGAGAAACCACGACCCCTGGCCGCCAACTCACAAAGTTGGGCCTTACGCGATCCTGTGCGCACGATGTATGTATATATAAAAGAAAAGAAAAATTTTAAGTCCACCTTTTTAATCAGAGTTTATGATTGGTTTCAATCGACGGGCGGCCGTATGCGGTGAAATGTGGCCGGTCCGTCATAGTTGCGCCGCCGTATTTTAAACCAGCTCACCTATACCTGTTATGTCTCTCACATCGAACCAAAAAGGATAGAAGAGGCCTTGTCCGATGAGTGCTGGATAAATGCCATGCATGAGGAATTAAATTAATTTGTAAGAAATGATGTATGGTCCTTGGTTCCCCCTCCTACACATATAAATGTCATCGGGACCAAATGGATCTTCAAAAACAAAATCGATGAAAATGGACACATCACCCAAAATAAAGCTCGCCTTGTTGCTTAAGGATATATTCAAGTGGAAGGCATTGACTATGATGAGACTTTTGTCCCTGTGGCACATCTCGAATCTATCAGTATTCTTCTATCTATTGCTTATACCATGGGATTTAAATTGTGGCACATCCTGAATGGTTTCGTTCAATAGGAAGTCTATGTGGAACGATCAAAAGATTTTGTGAATCCTATATTTTCGGACCATGTGTACAAGCTAAAAAAGGCTCTATACGAACTTAAGCAAGCTCCAAGAGATTGGTACGAGCATCTTACATCATACCTTAGTGATCATGGTTTTGTTCGGCGTAGTATTTATAAAACTTTATTTGTTAAAATGATCGAAAAATGTATGTTGGTAGCCCAAGTTTATGTTGATGACATTATTTTTGGTATTATCGTGGACTCCCATGCTTATTCCTTTGCAGACTGCGGGTAAGAGCGTCGATCCAACCCTTTATAGAAATATGATCGGAAGTCTCCTGTATTTAACTGCTAGATGACCCAACATTGCATTTAGTGTTGGTGTTTGTGCCCGACATCAATCTGATCTAAAAGAATCCCATTTAAGTGCTGTTAAGTGTATTATTCGCTACATCAACGGGACTTCTGATTAAAAGATTTTCCTCTCTAATGACTCAAATTTCACCTTGGCTGGATATTCTAATGTCGATTGGGCTGGAAATGTTGATGATCATAAGAGCACCTCCGGTGGATGTTTTTATGTTGGCTCAAATTTGGTGGCTTGGATGAGTAAGAAACAAAATTCCATCTCATTATCTACAGCCAAAGTCGAATACATTGCCGCAGGGAGTTGTGGCACACAACTTCTATGGATAAAACAAATGCTTCTTGATTACGGTATTGTCCAGGATACTATGTTTATTTACTGTGACAATACTAGGGCAATAAACATTTCTAAAAATCCTGTCCAACACTGCCGTACCAAACATATCGATATTCGGCATCATTTCATTCGTGAGCTCATGGAAACTCAAGTCATATCACTTAAACATACCCCAACCGACAATCAACTGGCCGGTTTGTTTGCCTCTCGAGGAATGACGCATCTATATTTCCCACTAAAAAAAGGGAGAAGGCGCGTTTGTGGCTTGGCCCACCATGGGCTCGGGCGCACGTTGCTCGCCTCTATCCTCCTGCGAGCAGCATGCGCAGCCACAAAACCCTCATCCCCCTTTCTCTGCTCGTACGCATTCCTCTTTGCGGCGCCCTCTACCTCTCTCACCCATCTCTAGATTTATGCCCTTTCTCTTTATTGTGGGCGTATTCAAGGTAATCTCTCTCCTTCTACTCACTTTTCTCCCCTACGTTTTTCGACCACCATTAATGGCGTCTCCGGCACCTCTTCCCCTCATTTTTGGTTGGATCTTCTCATGGGTCTCCATTTTTGTACTCATTTACTCCAGATCCACCAGTTATGGTGGGGATATGGTATGCCAGCAAGGGATTTCTGTCCCTGTTTGTCTTCCCCTATTTTTGTGATGTTGCCGGCACCAATGGCATCTCCCTGCCCTATTCCATTGCCCAGCCATGGATCCAACCAAGATTCGGTCGCATGCCATATGTTCCCAGTGACCAAGGGTGGCAGTGGGATATTAGCCTCAGGCCCAGCGCCGGTTGCTTCTAGGCACTGCTTACAGCAGCTGTTCTTGAGCCTTTAGCAGCTGAGCCGCCAGCGGCTAAGCCAACATCGGTAACTAGGACTTAAACCCGACTCCCTTGCGTGGTGCCTAGCACAGTTTCACCGCTACGCACAGCACCCTACACACAGCACTAGCAAAAATAAATAAATAAAATAAAATAAATAAAGAGGACCAGTGCAGGACACATATAATCTCTATCTACATAAAATTGAGTGCAGTCTCCTTTTCATTGGGTGTTCTTAAACTGTCTGTATTTTATTTCAGATGTCGGCTCCGAGAAAATCCTTGGCGCGTAAATCGATTGGCAAATGCACTCGGCCGAGTGGGGTCTCTGCTCCCAGTCGTTTTATCAGTCTAGAGGCTGAGACCTTGTTCACCACCTACATGTCCCATTGGCAACTCTCCCTTAAACGGGAAGTCCACCTTGACTCCCTTGACCCTTCCATTTCCTCTGTTTTCACTGACCGCCGTTGGGAGTCAGCCCTCACCGGTTTGATTGCTCCCTCACTGGTGCTAATTTCGGAGTTCTATACGAACATTCACAAGGCTTCCATCGATTCCTTCTCCACCTTCGTGCGGGGGGCACACATTCTTTGCCTTCCTTGGGTGACCAATCCCACCTACCCTTTTACTCCATTTTCCCAACCTCATCCGAATGAGGTTGCTACATTCCTCCATGGTGCCCCCATGGAGTAGAATGGGAGAGCCTTTAAGACCTCCTTCCTCTCTCCTTGGCGTCTAGTCATGAGCCGTATCATGCTCACGAACCTTTTTCCTATCTCTCACATTTTGTCCATTCCTATAGACAAAGCCTTGTTTATGTATACTCTTCTGAGTGGTCGGCCCATAGACTTGCTGTCCCACCTTACTTCTCACATTATCTCCCACTTCACTGCCCATAAAGATGATAATATTTTCCACGGGTGCCTCATTCAGTGGTTGCTTGCTGGCCTCAGTCATCCTTTTTTCAATCTTCCTCGTCTCCTGCTCGCTCGCCCCATCACCTCTACCACCTTTGCTCAGAATCAATCCCATTCACATCGCTTTGCTATGGACCCCCAAGAGCCATTCGATGAACCTCTCCTTGCAGTGCCTCCCTATCAGCCAGAGGCTGGACCATCTGGCTCTGCATCGTCCTTCCCTGACACCTCGAATCCCGGACCGTCTACTCCTCACCGGCACTCCACCTCTTTCTCAGCAGCTCTGATGGGCTAGATGTCCCATCTTGTCGACCGGTTTGAGCGTCTATATTCCTCACAGGAATGGATCTTTGTTTCTCAATCTCAGATGCAATCATATTTGCTTGCTGGTTTTGAGCGTTTGGATGGCCGCTTGGCTACCCTTGAGGTTGAGCTTCAATGGTGGCGGCATCATTATGGTCATCATCCCTCCAGCGATTCATCAGGCTCTAAGTGATCCCCTCTCTTTGACTCTTCGTGACAAAAAGGGAGAGATTTGTTTATTCTTTTTATAGGGGGAGACCCTTAGGGGGAGACGTTATTCTTTCTGTTAGGGGGAGACATTGTTATTTTTGCAAGAGGGGGAGTTCTTAGATTTTTGTGCTACTTGTATTTCTTTTGCTGACTTTATCTTTTTTACTATCTCGTCATTCATTTCTTTTACTGCTGCATGTTGTTGTTCTTCTTCTATTATTACTGTTTTATTATATCTTCTAACATTATGCCTTTCTGTACTAACCCTATTTGACCGAGCAACACAGTTATAGTATCGACGTGGCAGTCAGATCCTTGACATAGCAGTGCTAGCATAGATCTTTACGTTTTGTATTACTTTTATTTTTCACTAGGTATAGATTTTTATGTACACGGGTTCTATCTCGATGGTGTCTAAACCTGTACTTCACTTGTATTTTTTTATTTTTTATTTTCTGAGTTTTGTCACGAAATTGTTAAAGGGGGAGATTATTAGGGTTATTTTTATGATTGGTATATTCTATGACCAAATGTAATCTTGTGCTGATGTCGGTTTTTGTTTTGTCGAAGTGCTGCATCATCATAGCTCTCCACCTGCTCGAGCCCAAAATCCCGAAGCCATGCAATCGCCACGAACTCAAGTGCAAATTCTCGATGCCATGCGCTTGATGTGAGCTCGCCATGAGCTCGAGCACAAATTCCCAAAACCCCCTGCTCACTTCTCGCCTTCTGCTCACTTGAGCGCACGTAGGGTTTCTCACGAAACCCTCCATGCGCCTGCTGCACTCGAGTGCGACAACAACGGGCAGAATTTTTTAAAGTCATTTTTGAGCCCTCTATATTTATCTACCTTATTTTATTTGCCCTAGTTTCTGCTGAATAGTATTTGGAGCGCCTCTTTTGAGAAAAAGTCTTCTCCTGCTTTATGATTCTTGCTCCGATTGAGAAAATTGAAACTACTATGTTGTGTCTCATGCTCTAACAGATTTTCTCACCACTTTCTCTTTATCAATCCATCACCTTTACCCTTCTACCTTCGTTGGTCATGTCGGTATGTTGAAGAAGGGGATTCGATCATATTTGGCAATTCAAATGGCACGAGAGGAAAGATTGACATGAAGACCGGAAGGCATCCAGTTAGTTGTCGTGGACAAATCGAAGGAGTTACTTGGTAGGGATCACAAGACGGGAGTTAGTTGGCTAAGTTAGCGCGTCGTTACTACCCAGTCTGTAAGTTGGTTTTTATAGTACATTTCTTCCCTGACCGTTGAAACCCGGAGGATTTTTCTTAATTACCATGGGTATCGGGTTTTTCTTTCGTCACCAAAAAGATTATGTTTTCATTATTACTATTATTTTATTTTTATACTCGTATTGTTTGTATAATTTAGACATTAATATTCTTTACATGTATTGAATATTTAATTTTGCACTTCTTTTGTTAATTTATTACGGGGTCGAAACCTTATTGTGCTATTTGGAACGAAACGTCCTTTTCAGAAGTAATGGAACTAATATGGTGACATTTGCAAGTTATGTAATGAGGTATGTGCTAAATATAGATGGCATCTTAGGCCATACCTGGGAATTATTAAGCAAATGAGGAAATTTGAGGAAACTATTAAAGAAAAGATTTGTCTACCTGATTGACGAATAAAGTTATTGTTGAGGTTAAGTTGAGATCAGAAATAATTTTAAGGATTCAAGTATAATCGATGAAGATATTTGGCGAACTTGAAAATGTGGTTAACTAAAGAATTAATGATTTGATAATTGGGAGTCTCTGAGATTAATATGATAGGTGAAAGATCACTACGAACCAGTCCTGCTATCGAAATAAGTATGATTATGAAAATATGAAAGGAGAACCCCTGTGATTTTGCTTGAGGTTAATCGAAAGGTAATACTCCTAGATTTTAGTTAGATTATTGTGAAAGATTAAGTGATTTGATTTGGAAGAATAATTTGACTAGACTATAAAATATTAAGTTACTAAATGTTAAGGTTCCAACGGTAATTGGGGATTGTGTTGAAATTTTAGAATGATTGTCTCAGTAGTATTTTTGTGCCAGTTAAATATTTAAAATTTGTGAAGTTTGCTTTTGTGATGTTAATCTCTTCAAGATCTTTTTGGATTATACAAATCCTGTCAGGAATTGAGATGTGCTCGAGGATACTTGTGTAAATTGTATCAAGGGAATACAATACCCTGTAATTAGGTTATGCATTCTGAATGATAGGCAAAGTTGATCGAGTTAAGGACAGATATTGAGTCTAATTTGAAAATGGACTACCCTTTTTGAAGTCAGTAAATGACCGTTTGAGAATTTAGCTATAAACGTTTTGAGGAACCTATGTATTTGGAGGCAAAGACCAAGCCAAACTGTTTTAATGGGCGGATTAGAGGTAATTAGAATTGGCATTAGTCTCTCAGGATTTGTGCAAAATTAGAATAGTATCGGTTAGAAGTTGTTGAAGAAGCCTTAGGGCCTCTGGAAAGTAGGATTAACAAAAGAATCAGATAGGCTTGCATAAGTGGTAAGACTTTTAAGAAAGATTAGGATTCTGTTAGTCTACATCAATAGGTAATTACCCACAAGCAAAGTGAGAGAAGAGTCTATGGGTTGAAGTTGCTTCACTCGAAATTGAGACCTTGTGATGAGATTTTACCTTAAGGATTTGTGGTTAATGCTTTGGAAGAAATTAATGTCTTGTGAACCTAAAAGGTAAAGGTTGTGAAAGATGGATCTCGGTGTCATTCGGAGGAGGTAAATGTTAAGAACGATAGTTGATATCGGAAGCCTCCATTTGAGAAATTGTAGAATTACTTTGGAGATAATTCTGATCTGATAATCTTAAGGATTAAAGTAAATATGTCATAATGGGAAAGTAACCTTAGGAGATCTTAAGCGGATTAATCTGTTTAAGGATTGTATTTTTCTGCATCACTTGTGGATCGATGCCCTGGGTTAAGCGAAAGAGAAATTCCTAGTTAAGAGTTATTCTTCCATTGATTGAAATCAGTAATTAGAAGTCTCTATTTGAGAAATTATGGAGACGGTCTTGGGTGATAGCTTTGTCTTGGGAGAATTTGTGGTTATGTTATAACTGAAGTTGACTTTGGGATTTTGTAAGTGGATAGACTTGTCTAAGGATTATGTAGATGAACTTTGGCATTTGAAAGGAAAATGAGCATCAGTACCGGTAGTGAATGTTAAAAGTTTATAGACTTGGTATGCTTATGGTACTTCGTAGGAGATTAGAAAGGAAAATTACGGGTAAGATCAGTTGTTTGGAAAATCAAATGCCACATTCCTAAGCTGAGAAGTAGAATTGTGTTCGGAATATTTGGATTATGAAATTTTGAATTGGGAAGCCGTTGCGGTTCCATATTAGAACAACCCGTTAACCATGACTATGGAGGATGTGTTCAGGTTTAACTAATGGGCTTATCGATATGCCAACAAGATCTAAAATTGCTCAGTGTGGGAGTTTTGAAATCTTGAAGTCGCTAAGTGTATAGGTATTGAATTGGATGATGAACCTGAAGCCACATTGAACCCGTGGTAACTGTATAAATTATAGTTTCTGATCTTGCTACGGTTTGAGGGTTTGAGGGAGTTGTTTCCTTGGTATAGGACTTTGAAATTTTGAGGTTGTTAATTGTTAAAGACTTGAGATTTTGGGTAACGATTTACAATTATATTGAACCTATGGTGACTGTTATAGCTAGGACTTCTTGTTCTATGGTGAATTGAGGATCTGTGAGAATTATTCTCGTAATATGGATATCTTGATGGCAATTTCAATCATTGTTACCATATGATTTGGGTGTTCAGAATGGAACATGTGTCTTATAAAAATGTCAAATTGAGGACATACCAATAAAATGAAGAAGATATAAAGTACCCTACTTCAGAAGTCTAATTGGGACTTGGAGCTTACATTAGAATTTAAACCAAGCTTGATGAAAGAATTTAGAAGCTATATTGAATTGGTGCGATAGCAAATTATAATCGGATAAATTGAACTTGATGGATGGTTAGAGCGCATAGCGGAAGAGTGATAAACCTGTCTATGTATTAAGGTCTATGGTATGTCCAAATGAAATGCTCAATCTTGAGGATTAATATGAAATGAAATAGGATTGCCTTCGGACTTGTAAATTTGAATCTAGAAAGGACGCGTCAAATAATAAGAATCAAGGTAATTCTGATATTTATGATTTTTTAGGATAACCATCCTGATTTAGAAATAAATTAGAGACATTAAAAAGGTTTCTTGATTTTAAAAATTTAAAGATCGTTAAATTTTAAGGACGAAATTTCTATAAGTGGGGGAGAATATCAGATCTCAACCCTAGAATATGATAATTATGGAATAATTATGTAGATGAGAATCATATTCTGGCTTAAGTATGATAAAAAATTTGATACCGAAGCAAAATGAGGCGAAATGGGCCCAAAAATAGGAGAGGTGCTCGATGAGCACTCGAGCACCGCTTAGCGCCATTTTACGAAAGAGTTCGCTCGCTGGCCGACTGAGTCGAGGCGGGAGCGAGGTAAGGCTACGAGGGTAGCGCTCGAGCACCAGCCTAGGCGTGATTTTACAAGATTCACCGCCTGATGGGCGCTCGACTGGCGCTATAGGAAGGGTGCTCGATGGGCACTCCTCGAGTGCCATTTTACGAAAGAGTGCGCTCACTGGCCCACTAAGGCAAGGCGGGAGCGAGGTAGGGCTACGAGGGTGGTGCTCGAGTGCCAGCCCATGTGCGATTTTGCGAGAGTCCCCGCCTGATGGGCACTCGACTGGTGCTCGGGCGCCAATTGTGTGACCCACACATGACCTATTTTTCTTCGTTTTAAAAGGGGAAATTGGGGCTCATTTGGTAGAACAAATGATAGCAATGAAGAGGAGAAGAAGGAAGAGGGGAAATGTGAAGAAAGGGGAGGAAAATCTTCCGTTAATATCCGATAAGAGTAAGAATAACGGTAGATCGGGCTCAGGCAAGTGTATTTCGGACGTTATTTACTATTTTTACAACGTTTCAATATCTTAAAAATTATATTTATTCTCTAAAATCATGTTTTCCCATGTTTACTATAAATAAAGCCTATTTCTCCTAATTAATCAGATAAATTTCATGTTTACTTGTATATACTGTAATATCTGGCTTCGATTTCATAAAAATACATGTATTTAGTATCCGTTTTATGCCCGAAAGTTTTGGCAAAACCCTAGGTGCGAAAATTGAAGATTTGATGCTTAATCCCATAATTTGTGATTTGAAAAGGCTTATTTGTAAAAAGGTAATATTCATGTTATGATTTATAATTGAAAATTTTATATAGAACCGCACTGTTAAATTTTTGTGGATTTCTGAAACATTCTGAAGGATTGACTGTGAAATCCCAACAGATTTCTGAACTTTGATGAGTTATAAGTTAAGAAAACGAGAACAAAACTCTTTCTAATTCTGTCAATTAGGACCCAGAACTGATATACAATCAGGTCAGGTTTTTCAGCATATCTTAAAATATTATGGTAGTAATTGAGGATAACTCCATCCATGGAGTTGTATATGGTCTGCCCTTCCTCGGGGCATCACTAGAACTTATTCTGGAGGTTATAAATCCTCTGTTGGCCTTGAATTGTATACCCAAAAACACAATCGATCTCTATTATTGTCACAGTTTCTGGCCTTAATTGTGTAGCGAAAATACAATCTATCATCGATTATTTGCCCCATCAATTAGTAGGGTACGATAGTTGGGTCCCTAGGATATTAAACTAGAGTTTTCTGGATAAACAAATGAGAATTGGAACTATTTTATGAATCCCTGTATGTTTAAGTAAAATCATACTTTATTCTTATTTCCATGAATTAATTTTTTTCTTCTGATATGACATTAACGTGATTTTCTATCCTAACATATATATGTTATAGTCTGAAAGCATGATTTATGATTTTTGAGACCTGTTTAAATGGAATTGTGCTTTCCTCATGACTATTGTACATGTTTCTGCTCATCTATATTTATGTTCTACATGAAAGTATAAAGAATAATTATCGAGACCTGTTTATGCTGAATCATACTTTTCATATGTTTTTGTATATGTTCCTATTCTTTAATAATATCTAGAACCTTCTGTATTTATGTTCTACATGAGATCATTATATTCTACATGTTTTAGTATCTTGCTGGACTTCGACTTACTATTTTATTTTTTTTCCTCCAGATAAGGTTATAGAGACGATACCGGATGATCAGGCATAGCTAGACATTAGTAAGGAAGGTTTTGGAGCCTCGGTTAAGTCTCAAAGATTATCCTAAAGTATTTTGAAAAATCTGATAGTTTTGCATGTTTCATAGAGTTTTATAAAGAAAATTATGTATAAATAATTGTAACATGTTCTGTAAACTGTTAGAACTGTAGCTATGCCTCTGTAAATTATATCTTGGGCATAATTGCTTCCGCTATTTGTTTTCTGGTTTTATATAGGTCATAAATAGCATTTTTCATCTGAATTCGGATATAGTAGATAGAATAGTTGATGTAAAGACATGGATGGCATTTAAGATCTTGTGAATGCGTGTTGTAGGAGAATTGTGATATTTTGGATAATTGCATGCTTGTACTGGTTCTATTTTTGTGTTATGATCATAAGTTTGAGGTTTGGCTAATGAGTATACTCTATATGGGTGTAAATAAGTAGGTTATATTTTTAGTTTTCATCTAGTTATAGAGGAAACTCTGTCAAAATTTATGTATAAGTTAAATGATTTAAATTTTTAGATTCTGTTCAGTATATATTTGATAGAGGATCCTATGAGAATTAGGATTTATTCCGTCACACTCATACTTTGTATATGTTTATTTATTGATTGGGTATCCAATTCCCTTGTAAATTATGCATGATTTAGCTTTAGAAATTCGTAATCCTAATTTTATGAATGCGGGTACTCCGAATATTTGAAATTTATTCACATATATTTTATATATATTATTTTATGGCTTTTAAAAATATTATTGGACGTGAATTGAGATATTTATCCATATGTACGGTATATATGTTATTTTGTATATACTCTAAAAATTATGTTGTATGTGTTTATGATGGGATTTCTTATCCAAAAGCTCTAAAATTAAGTTTGCCTCATGGTGGTAAGAATTTCTTACTTGTTCTAAGCTTTTTGTTGATTCATACATATAATTAAAAGCATAAGGAGACCTAAATTCATAAGAAAATGGTTATTTATATCTGTATCAAAGAATTACAAAAGTCATACAAAGTATTTGATGGAAACTCTACAATTTGTTATATCTGATGAACCGTCTTCTAGAGATGGAGGACTAAGTGATAAGAATTAAGTGTGGAAGTTCCCTTAAGATAAGAATTGAAACTTTGAAATCTGTTATCTGATATCCGTTATCTATCATCTGTATCTGTTATTTATTCCGTCAATACTGGTATTGCCATCTGTATCTGTGATTTGTTCCGTCAGTACCGGTATTGACATCTATATTCGTTATCTATTCTGTAAATACTACTATTGCCATCTGTATCCGTTATTTGTTTTGTCAGTATCGATATTGCCATTTGTATGTATTATCTATTTCGTCAGTACCGGTATTGCCATCTATATCTGTAATCTATTCTATTAGTATCAGTATTAATATCCGTATTTGCTTCTGTATGATTCTGTAGGCAAAAAGGGAATCAATAATTTGAATGTGATATCTGTATCTATAGGAAATCAGAAACAAGATATGGAAGTTATTCGTGTCTCAAAAGTGCATTTAATTATGCCTCATATTTATGCATCACGTGTTATACTTATGTTTCTCTTTTCTTGCATTAGTTTGAATATATTACTTATTGTTTTCGATTATTGTACATTGTTGAGCATTTGGCTCACCCTTATATTTTCTTTCCTTCAGATGAGTACGAGTTTATATCCGATGAGGTATGGTAGATGATTAGAAGTTGGTTAAGTTGCTAATCTTGTAAGATAACTTTGTGGACTTAGATTTGTAATTTTGTACCTTACGGAGTAACTTTGTATATTTTGAGATAGAGATATGCTTATATATTAATTATGTATAGATAATTTAGTTTTGCTGTGTATGATGGATGTATATACTTTCATATATTATTATGGTTTGTATTTTGGTACCTATTGACATCTCTCTGTCCAATGTTATATCCGGAGACGCGACGTTAGAGTCACGAATATATTGTGGCATTAGAATCCTATGTTGGTTCTCATTGTATTATATATATGTTGTATAGGGATATTGTACAGGTTTGTATTAATTTAACGGCCGTTTTATAGTGATAACTCTGTCGGATTCTGGTTAGAAAAGCATGGTCCGTCACACAACCCAAATGAGATGATTGACAATTTATCCTTTATTCCTTGAAAGTTATTCTCACATATCTCATTCCAATAAATATCGATCGCTTCTAAGACAGACGCTCCATGGACGCTGCAATCCTTGAGGAATACTTAACAGATAACTTACCGGATTCAACTAGACACAAGAAAACTGCACATCTTTGTGACAACAATCATGCTATCGAAAAAGCCACATGCCAAACATAACACTTCCTCTAACTAAACTCACATTTTTTTCCTATATGAGCATACGATTAACTGCCTTTCACAATTCATGATACAATTCTCAAACTGGGTTTATACACCCCAATAATTCTTTGAATTCATTGATAAAGCCTTCACAAAAATTGACCTAAATATGACTGAAAGATCTAATCCATAAAATTGACAAAAATATCGACGAAAATACAAACCCAAAAAGCATTACCGAAACTAGTAACGACTGTGTCTTTATTCTACAGGCTGTTGCAAGCACAACTCTCGATTATTTACAATCGACAACACTCAGGATACAAATCGATCTTAGAAAATACCAATCTCTCACAATAGATAAAATAAATCACTTATTTATTTTCCAATGCCTACTGATCAAATCATTCATCTTCCAAACAACCTAAATTTTTAATCATTTACATATAATCTTATCAATTCATCTTACTCACCCCAAGGGCACTAAAGCATTCTATGGCAAGTACTCAGCTAGTGCCTCATTGATTTAATGTAGGGTCCTCAAAATTTGTGCAGATCCTGGCACAACCTCGATGGCTACCTCAATTTTCCGATCAAAAGATAAGCCAAGCTAATCTTTTTCTCCAAGAAACATCCTCGAATTCTTACATAGCCGAAAAGTCCGTAATGACCATAAAATGACTCCTGGATTGGTCAAATATGCTAAATAAACTCGACACATATCCTCATGAAATAACTTGCAGGCAAAATGATACAAATTTCGTCACCACTCAATCAGCTTTACCTCATACTCAATTTCACAACCCGATTACAAAATATAATGTCCTTACTGACACAATTCATAATAGCATGATGACTAACCAACCAAATCCCCCCAATATCATATCAAAGCTCGGCACCATAAAAGAAATCAAATCAACCCAACCAATCATATTTGCGGACCTAAGAAAATATCGTAGGCATTGATTTAACCAGTACAAAGTCTATGATCCTTAAATAAATGAATAAACTTAGGAAACACATATGAGAATATAAATTCTAAATCCAAAATAATACACATACTGAAATGTCAAAATTTGAAAATCTTACCTTTCACCATGGCAGACGACACCTCTATACCTTATGTCATCACTGCAAAACCTCGATCTAAGGCACTGGACTTCTTCACTATTCGACCCATGTGATAAGATAATCCTTAATCATGTAGCCGAATTGTCCATATTTGAAAATGCTCTGAAAAAATCTCATCGAAAATATTTATCCATAAAAACACCCACGAACAGATTCTATGATATCTCTTTATCTTCCAAACCCGTGACTTTTTTCTCATCAACCACTCATGGTTGGCTTCACCTTCTAATTTACATAAGACAAACATTACCTGGTCTCCTTTCGAACATTGGATTATCGCAAATACCATTTTAATTTTCAGGATCCATATTTTAACTTCCACAGGACCTGTGCAACCCAAAATTTCAGGCACTTGATCATTAATAAATTGATCATAAATCAACATCATTGGATTCACTAACTCCAAAATTGACTCTAAGTTATGCTGACTTCAAGCCACCGATCCACCCCATCCATCATACTTGCCATGCTATTCAGCCATCTCCCTTTTTTTTCCTAGTTCGGGCAAGTACTTAGTCCATCATAGTTTCCACATCTTGCGACCTCTTAATCCCATCGCCAACATTTAATAATCAGTTTAGATCATCCTCTCTTAGCAAGTTAATCGACTTAACACCTCAACCTAGAATAAATCAAACCTATACTTTAAATTAAAATCAATCAAACTTAGACCTCAAATCAATATCAACCAACTCAAACCTTAAATCGATATTGATCAAATTTTGACCGTAAGACATCTCCTTACAACTTCTCTGATACCAATTGAGACGGACCGAATAAACTAAATACCACTTGTACATAATGTCCATTAAAACCTAAATACAAATCACAGTAATGATAAACCATACATATAAACCAAGCATGCACAGGACCCAAAAATATGCGACCATATCAGTGGCTCCAACACCAACCCAAATATACGATGTCAGACCTTTAGTAAAGAGAGATGCATGTAAAAATATCAATCCAACATATACATGCATATCTGACCATATTGCGGAAGCAAAAACATTTCCCTAACAAACTTCCTTCAACCTAAATAACATGAAATATACTGTTTCACTTCCTCAGAATAATCCAGCATGTAAATAACTATCTTGTCTATGGCGGAACGGATTTTTTTTAACTCCGTCATTCGCAACACAGGATCACAGATACCATCTAAGACCCATATATTTTAATCATAAAATGCGTAGCGGAAGCCAATCTAACATCTTGCGAAAACATTCATATTCATTCCATAACATTCATTTCCGAATAGGCACAAATGTCTAATTACAAAAGTTTATGGAGTTTAACAATTCAGTACACTAATTGATTCTCCATTGCGATCGTCAAAAAGGTACTCCTGAATCCCTACGAATCCTCAAGTCGGCTTTGATCACTCCGTCTCGTCAGGCACAAATTCTAAATTTTCATCTGGGAGGGAAACAGAAATTAGTGAGCCAGAGCTCAACAAGGTACATGCAGATTTTCCATAAAATGTTCGTACTGTCAACAGTTATAGATATATATACAGAATATCATTTGGCCGAAATCATGCAAAACACTTAGGACGGTTAATGCAGGAAATCAGGCATCATATATATACATAGCATTTGGCTGAACAAAAGCAAATCGGAAAGTCAGAACAGATAATATTTGGACATAACACAATGCAGATCATAAATTTAGCTTCTTTTATTTATTGCATAACGGAAGGGGGGCTTTAATTGAGAATAGATTGTGCACATCTCCTCACAATCACAGCAATACCTCCTTGTACAAAGCCCTGAGGACGACTCTCACTTCCTCCTTGTACAAAGCCCCGTGGACGGCTATCACTACCTCCTTGTACAAAGCCCCGAGGACGGCTCTCACTTCGGTTATCCTCGATTATCACCTTAAGGTCCTAAGGCATGCCGGAGTACCTTGTCTCCTAGGGATAATGTCTGAACTTATTTGTTTTATCATAAAGTTGATTCTCATTTTCTTTGTTCATCACTAGTCGGTTTCAAAGTTATTTTACAAATGCCGTTTTCAAATTTGTTCTAAAGCCGGTTTCAACTTCATGGGCCAAATTTCCGGTTTCGAAACACACTTGAGGCCGGTTTCGATTTCATCATGCAAAGGGGCCGGTTTCGATTTCATCATGCAAAGGCTAAGTTCAATTACATGCAAGACCTAGTTCAATTACATGCAAAGCCGGTTTCATGCTTCACCTAAAAACCGAGTTCAATTTACATGCAAAAACCGAGTTTAATTACATTGAAGGCCGGTTTCCGAATTTATAACTCTAGTTCGGAACTGAAAACATGCATTAACCATGAATATGAGTATGAACTTAGAAACATAATTTAGATAGAAATCGGTAAGCATTTAATTTAAATATGATGGGAAACACTTGTAGTTTTTCTTAAAAATAGAAAGAGTAATGTCCGAAGTACACTTGCCTGACAGCCGTTTGTCCACCCTTACCGACTGGAAGCTTTCTCTCCTCTACTCCTTACTGTTCTTTTCGCTGGTTGCTTGTGCCAGCTTCCTTGGTCGAAGTTGAGTATTTATAGAGGAGGGGTTAGGTGGAGTAAGTGGGGTAAGTCACTTGCTTCGATACCTCTTTTCAGAGGGTAGGTGGGAGTAAGTAACTTAGTTTACTTACTCAAGTACTTCTCCTCAGACTGTAAAGAGGTAGTTTACTTACTCCATTTAGTCGATACTTAGTTGGATTCTAACTAAATAGTAAAGTTGGCTTTTGGCTTTAGTTGCCATTAATTTATTCAGGTCAACTTTTCGGTCAATGCTCCTTATTCTAATTAAGCCATCTTCCTTATCACGTTTCATTTCTTTCATTGAAGACCGGTCAATATTCTTAACCCCAACCTTGAGCCTCTTAATTTTTGGGCCCCACAATTCTCCCCTACTTAAGAAATTTTGTCCTCAAAATTTGAATAAAGTTACATACCTTAAACAAACAAATGGGGATGCTTGCTCCGAATTTCTTCTTCTCGCTCCCAAGTAGCTTCTTCAGGTGAGTGATTCCTCCAAAGCACCTTCACCAGAGAGACCGTCTTTGTTCGCAACCTTTGCTCTCTCCGGTCGAGAATTTGTATTGGCTCCTCGACGTAGAATAAATCCTTATTGACTTCCAAGGTTTCGAATTCAATCACATAAGTAGGGTCGTAAACATATTTTCGGAGCATGGATACGTGGAATATGTCATGCACTTCTGACAAAACTTTGCGGCAGTGCTAATCTGTAAGTAACTTTTTCGATCCATTCTAGTATCTCGAAAGGGCCAATAAATCGTGGCTTCGTCTTACCCTTCATTCCAAACTGTGATGTTCCCTTGGACGGTGAGACCTTTAGAAAGACAAAATCTCTGACCTCAAAACTTAAGTCTTTGCTCCTTTTGTCCGCATAAGTCTTCTGCCTGCTCTGAGCAACCTTTACATTGTCATGGATCATACTGATTTTCTCTGCCATTTCTTTTACGATTTCTGGATGCAAGATTCTCTTATCTCCAGTCTCCTCCAAGTGAATCGGTGATCTGTATTTCTTTCCATACAAAGTTTCAAAAGGCGCCATGCCGATGCTAGCCTGATAGCTATTATTATAGGCGAATTCTACCAGTGCCAGGTAAGTATCCCAATTTCCCTTCATTTCTAACACTGAAACTCTCAGCATATCCTCAAGAATTTGGATGGTACGCTCAGACGGACCATTAGTCTCGGGGTGATAAGCAGTACTAAATTTTAATTTAGTCTCCAGTTCCTTATGCAAACTCTTCCAAAACCTTGAGACAAAACGGGGGTCCCTATTAAACACGATGGAGGTAGGAATTTCGTGTAGTCTCACGATTTCGTTCACATAAAGCTGCGCCAGCTTATCACGTGAATAGGTCGTACTGATTGCCAAGAAGTGGGCTGACTTTGTCAGTCGGTCAACTATAATCCAAACAGCAACATGATTTCTAGGAGTCCTTGGCAAACCCGACAAAAAATTCATAGCAATATCTTCCAATTTCCAGCTTGGAATCGGCATTTGTTGTAACAGCCCGGACGGTTTTCTCCTTTCAGCCTTCACTTGCTGACATATGATGCATTTCTCCACATAGGCCATAATGTCTCTCTTCATGTTCCTCCACTAGAACGTTTTCTTTAAGTTTTAATACATTTTGTTTATTCCAGGGTGGATGGTATATTTAGACCGATGAGCTTCCTTTAGAATTTTCTCCTTCAACTCCTTATCATTGGGCACGCATAACCGATCTCTAAACCGCAATACTCTGTTTATTCGAACGCTAAATTCAGCTCAGGATTCCTTACTCAAATCGCTTGTAATTTCCATAAGGAATGGATCATTGACTTGCATCTCCTTAACTTCACTAACAATCTCCGGTTGAATTTGAAGATAAGACAGGAGCATCCTATTTCCCTTAGCATAACACCAAACATCACATTGCTTCAGATATTCTAACATCTCCGTTTGTTTGATTTGCAATTGGGCCACAAATCCTGACCGTCGACTTAAAGCATCTACGACCACATTAGCCTTCCCAGGCTTATACTGTATCTCACAGTCGTAATCCTTTAAGAAGTCAAGCCACCTCCGTTGCCTCATGTTAAGCTCCTTTTGGGAAAACAAATACTTCAAGCTTTTGTGATCAAAATAAACTAGAAACTTTTCACCGTATAGGTAATGTCTTCAAATTTTCAAAGAAAATACCACAGCCGCAAGCTCCAAATCATGGGTAGGGTAGTTCTTTTCATGAACCTTTAGTTGCCTAGATCCATAAGCTATTACTTTACCATGCTGCATTAGCACGTATCCCAAGCCCGTCTTAGAGGCATCATAATATACCTCATAGCCTCTTGAACCCTCCGGAATTACCAACACTGGAGTAGTAGTCAAGCGATCCTTCAACTCCTGAAAACTCCGATCACATTCTTCGGTCCCCTCAAATCTGACTTCCTTCTTCAGTAGTCTACTCAGAGGCATAACAATTTGTTAAAAGTTTTTCACAAATCATTTATAATAACCTGCCATACCTAGGAAGCTTCTAACCTCGGTTACTGAAGTCAGCCTACTCCAGTTAGTAACGGCCTCAACTTTCTTGGTATCCATGGAGATACCACCATCAGAAATCACATGTCCCAAGAATATTACCTTTTTAATCTAAAATTCGTATTTTTCTAAGCATATAACTTTTCCTCACGAAGTACTTGAAGTACTATCCTCAGATAGATTTCATGCTCCTCATAATTTTTGGAATAGATTAGAATTTCATCAATGAAAACAACCACAAATTTATCGAGAAACTGCCTGAATACTCTATTCATTAGATCCATGAAGGCAGCAAGGGCGTTTGTAAGCCCAAAGGACATAACAAGAAACTCATAGTGGCCATACCTTATCCGGAAAGCTGTCTTGGCCACATCTGCAGGCTTAATCCTCAATTGATGATAACCAGACCTCAAATAGATCTTTGAGAACACCTGAGATCATTGCAATTGATCAAACAAATCATCAATACACGGTAGAGGATATTTTTTCTTGATTGTGATTTTATTTAACTCATGATAATCAACACATAGCCACAATGTCTTTCTTTCTTACGAACAAAACTAGTGCTCCCCAAGGAGACACACTTGGCCTAATGAAACCTTTGCCCAACAACTCCTGTAATTATAACCTTAATTCTTTTAATTCAACCGAAGCCATTCTATAATGGGTTTTAGAAACTGGACTGACGTCAGAAATAATGAAAATCTCAAACTCAACTTCCCAATGTGGAGGCAATTCAGGCAGCTCCTCAGGAAATACATCCTCAAATTCGCAGATGACTTGGATGTCCTTAGCCAGCACCTTATGACTCCCAGTGGTACAGGCATAAGCCAAGTAAGCTTTACATCCGCTTTTCATCAGATGTTTAGCATGTAAGGCTGAGATTATTACAGGCATCTCCTTTTTCTTAATGTCTTGGAAGAAGAAGGTTTCCATCCCAGGGATGTCAAAATAAACCTTCTTCATAAAGTAATCAATGGTGGCATGCTTTTTGGCCAGCCAATCCATCCCTAAAATTACGTCAAAACCTCCCATGTCTACTAATACCAAATCCACAATCAAACATTTTCCATCTACTTCCATCACGCATCCAAGGTATACAATATCAGTAACGACGGGAAATCTAGTATGGGTGCATAACGATAATTCATAATTTAATAAGAAAGGGACAGTATCAATATGGCACACAAACCGTGGAGAAATAAAATAGTGAGTAGACCCTGAGTCAAATAAGATGGATGCAGGAACGCCGCAAACAGAAAAGGTACCTTCCAAGACATTAGGCGATGCCTCTGGTTCCTGGAAAGCTACTGTGAAGGCCTTAGCCGGAATAGTAGGCTTTCCCCTCTCTAGTCTCGGGCAATCCTTGATCAGATGGCTTTGCTGCCAGTATTTGTAACAAGCTCCCATCATTCGACGGCACTCCTACCCCGGATGTATTTTCCTGCAGGATGTGCAGTGCGCAGCCAATGTTTTAGAATCAGACATTGACTGAGCCGGCATGATACTTGTGACGGACCAGATTATTCTCCATCGAATAACCTCCATCAATGGCAACACAAACCAAAGTCCATAATTAATACTTATGGATTCTACAGAAAATCCGGCAGAGTTTCCTCTGCAACTGGACGAAAACTAAAAATACAACCTATTTAAATATCATCCTGCACAAGCACACATCTAATCAAGAGGCTTAACTCAAAGCCTACAACAC
>JAODPA010092564.1:0-23237 GCA_025585075.1 Nepenthes mirabilis | reverse complement strand
GATGCTATGGATGAAGAAGTTCATTCGGGAACTTGGTCTCAAGCAGAACCGGTATGTGTTATTTTGTGACAGTCAAAGTGCAATCCATCTTAGCAAGAACTCATCTTTTCACGCCAAATCAAAGCACATTGATGTGAGGTATCAATGAGTGCGGAATGTTATTGACACGGGTTCGTTGGTGTTGAAAAAGATCGAGACCGAGGAGAATGGATCAGATATGATGACCAAGACATTACAAAAGGGGAAGCTTACAACTTGCTGTGCTATCACCGGGATGACGGCGTATGGCCCCACACAATCGTGAGGGGAAGTTTGTTGGGTTATGGGTCACTCCCGTGTGGGCCCATACCTACTTGATGAGGCGGGTGGAGGTCCATATCCTCACCGCATGGAGAAAGATCAAGTTCAGCTCGCTGGATGCTCGAGCGGTTTTTCCAGAATGTCGGCAGCTCGCCTCGTGCTCGAGAGGCGCTTGAGCTGATATTCCAGAATGAGGGCCGCTC
This sequence comes from Nepenthes mirabilis, assembly GCA_025585075.1. Classification (NCBI taxonomy): domain Eukaryota; kingdom Viridiplantae; phylum Streptophyta; class Magnoliopsida; order Caryophyllales; family Nepenthaceae; genus Nepenthes; species Nepenthes mirabilis. Next base: position 22,734 of record JAODPA010092564.1, on the reverse strand, counting down.
GATAGATGCTCGATAGGCGCTCGATCGGATATCCCAGAATGAAGGCCGCTCGATAGATGCTCGCCAGCCGCTCGAGCGGCCGCCGGTGATATAAAACGCGGGACTTTCGTTTTTAGGGTTATGCAAAAACTTTGAGCGCCGTTTCAGAGAAGAGAGAAGAGAGAGAAGAAGAAGAAGAGGAAGATTTGATCCTCCGTTCGGGTTTTCAATCAATTTCCAGTCTTCGGTGATCCCACGTACGTGACTCTTGCTACCGTGAAGATTGTCTACCGGGTTCCATCTCTTCTCTTATTCTTTATACTTCTTGTACGAGCTATCCACATTAGTTGATATTATTTTTGGGTGATTTGGGGTTTGTGTAACCGGGTTTGTGTAACCGATCAACTACTGATAGTGAAAACTTTGGACTTCGTGTCCCGTGGTTTTTCTCCCTCGTTTCTTAGGGAGTTTTCCACGTCAAAATCTTGTCTTTCTTGTTTGTGTGTGCTGTTCGTGTGCTTGACTTCGCCTATTACGTATTTTATCGCGGTTCAAACAAGCTTTTAAATCTAACACTGCTGACGTGGTCTGAAATCTGGGACGGGTAATTCCTTTTTTGCTGGCTGAATCTGTCTCTTGCTGACGTGGCCTGTTGGCCATTCCGGGTTTGCTTCGTGGTCTGCTGCCTTAGCCGGTATAGGTTCTCTCTGCTGGCAGTTTTGTTCCTCCTATCGTGACTTGCGAAAAAAAAAATTCTTTTGTGGGGGTGTTATGTTGGCCGGTTTCCAGTTTTGGTTCCAAGGCCATTTGAGCTCTGCTGTCATGGGCTGAAGTCTAGGAAGGTTTCTGGCATTGGTGGTCACGCCTGATTATTCTTGGAACGAGGATGGGCTGGCTGCCTGCAGGTGATTGCGTGAGCCGCTGGTGCTGCGCCAGCTGATTTCCCGTCGTCAAGCCTCACGCCTTCCCGCCTGCAGCGCATTAAATGCGCTATAGGTTTCCGTTGCCTTCTGCCAGCGTGGGCTTTTCGCGCGCTCTGGTTCCTGGGTTGGGCTCATCGCCCTGCGCTGGCGCCTAAATCTTTCGTGGGCCACAGAATTCCTCATGGGCTTGGAAGTTCTTCATGGGCCAGGACATGGGACCCAACACCAATAATACGGTCGCCCCAAAAAAAAATCGTGATAGTCAGTAGTTGGCGTCCGGTCTCAGGACAGCGAGGGGAATGCTCCATCTAATTAAAGCCGATCTGTCCCTATGGGCATCAGCAACATGGGAGGCCTCCAATTTTCCCTGCACAGCAGCAGTAATCTGGTAAACCAATTGGGATTCATTTCTCGCAATGTCCTTAAAAACACGTTGGTTTCTCTCCCTCCAAATAAAGTAGACTGAGGCTGTGAGGGTGAGGCAGAAGGAGCAGGCTTTGAGACTTTTGCCCTTCCAGCGATTGGCATCCCACAAGATGTTGGAATGCCAGTCTGGATAAGGCTAAATTAAACCAGCCTTTAGGTGCATGAGACGCCAAACTGTCAAAGAGAACGAGCAGTCAAAGAAGAGGTGGCTGTGACTTTCCCTACCGTTAGAGCAAAGGACACAAGACGCAAAGATGTGAAGGAAATTACTCACCCGATCCAGAGTGCTGAGCCTGTGGCGAATAGCCAGCCAGAGGATAAAGGCATGAGCCGGAATGAACATGTGGCCCCAAACAATGCTAGACCACGCCACCGCATCTTTTGGCTATTGGAAAATCCCATAAGCAGATTTAGCCGTGAAGACCCTAGAGCGATCGGCTGTCCAGAGGGCCACATCCCTGCGAGAAGGATCAGGGGAGTAGGGGGGCATACTATCCACAATACTTGCAACCTCCATGTCAAACTGGTTTGGCCACCTCCATAATTTATTTAAGATGATATCCTTGACTCTTGCATCAAGAGGCAGCCCGGTAATACATCTGATCCTCTCATTGAACTGATCACAGAGAGGACCGAGTGGATGCCAATGGTCAAGCCAAAGGAAAGTGTTAGCTCCATTACTAATATGGTAACAGATCTTAGGGCGGAGAGCAGTCCGGAGTTTCATCAGCTTTTTTCAGCTCCAGGGGGCTGAGTCCGGGACTTTGATAGTCCAAATGTATCGATCTTTGATCCGATGATAGTAACACCAAGAAACCCAGATGGAGTCCGGATCTTCAGAGATGATCCTCCAGAAATGCTGACTCAGAAGAGCTTTATTCGAAGCAGTCAGATTTTTGAATCCCAAGCTGCCTTCCCCTTTCGGGGTGCACACATCTTTCTAGGCAACTTTAGCAGAGTATCTACCTTCAAAGGAGCCATCCCACAGAAAGGTGCAAAGGGTCTTGTCAATGCTGTTCAAAATGGATTTAGGAAGGATGAACATGGAGGCCCAGTAGTTGTGGATAGTCGAGAGGATGGAGAAGATAAGCTGCAGCCTCCCGACAAAAGAGAAGAGAGCTAGCGATTCTTCCAAGATGAATCCTATGATGGATTCGATCTAGGAGGGGTTTACAGTCTGAGATGGAAAGCTTCGTGGTGAGGAGGGGAATACCAAGATATCTGATAGGGAGAGTGCCTCTCTTGAACCCAAGAATGTCAAGGATAGCTTGAGAAGTATCCTCACTAGCCTACAACCTAGAAGGCTTAACACCCTTCTGAGAAATGCATTTAGGCTCCTCATGCCCAAAGAGAAAGCAGAGCCCACAGCGAACCGGTTTCTAGGAATACTTTACACTCACCACAGAGGAGGAAACAGAGTTTGAGCTTGATTCCAAAACAATTCGTGAAGGAAGGGGCACATCCGCAATGACCTCAACACAAATACGGGCTACATCCACTCTCTCCATTTTCTCAGTCCGAGGGCAAAGTTGCACTGGCTTCCCAACGGCACTGGCAATCCAACCCAACCCCACAGGAATCCAAAACTCAACCGGCACATTGAAGAGGCTGATCCAAACAGGGAACGATTTGTGCTCATCCTTACTCAGTTTCATACTAGGAAGCCATTGCTTAAGGAAAATTGTCTTCCCCGCAATCATCCACAGGCCAGCCAATAAGTATTGCTCCATCTTCTTCAGTGAGGAGAACCAGAACAAGAAAAATCCAGCTTCGTTGCATGCGATGTGGATAAGACCAAATCGCGCCCAGAGAATACGGGCGATGGAGCAGATAGCCAGGGGATGAGGAGGGGCATCAAACAAGTAGCCAACAAGAGTGAAGCTCCAAATCCGCTGGCCTTGGTTAATAACCTTAGCAGGGGGTGAAATGGAAACAGAATCCCCAACAACCATTGGAGGAGGGAGATATTTCAACCCACACTCACCAATTGAATCCTTACTCTGGGCAACTTTAGCCCAAGAGATAGGAGAGGAAGGCCCCTTCTGAGAAGACGAAGCCTCTGGAGAACAAGGATGGGAAGACGGAAGAACCGAACCAGCCGTGAGACCCGGAACGGGGTCCTCTGTTGCACAAAGAGCAGCAGAATCCGAAGAGAGTCAGTGAGCCGGAGAGGAAAGACTCTTCGCAGAGTCGCCAGCAACCGAGAATGGCGGAAGCCGTAACTGGGAAGGAGTTGGGGAGGACCCAACAAGGCTGGCCATGGCCGGCGCCAGCGAGGGCGCTGGCAGAAAGTTCAAAATCGGCACGAAATCCAGAAAGGGGCTAGAGAGAAGCTAGAGCTTCTCTCTCTAACACTTGGCGAGGACAGCAACAACAGAAAAAATCTCACATGCCAGCAGCATAGTCATCACCAGATCAGAGCTCCAGCCACTAGAGACAGAACAGGTCTTTTTCATCATCTCATATTTTTCAACGCCAAATCAGCAAACAACCCCAACCACATCAAAAGCCATGGGGCTCCAGCATCATGATCCATCAACCCATCTGTGCCTACAGGATAGCAATACATTCCAGGTCGAAGGAGTCAGCAAATGAGCATCGGTCCTATAGTAACAGAAGCAACACAGATCTGCCCTATGAAGAAACAGCAATGCAAAGAGGACATATTCGGTACCACCAACAAGCTACACATACCCCAAAAATCAAACTATCATGGAATTTTCGCAGCAGCATTAGCACAGGTGGAAACACCCGCCTCAACCAGAAGCCCAATGCACCATACATTGTTCTCATCAATACAACTGCCAAATCAGCAAAGATATACCCAATTCCGGTCCTGCAGCATCCCGAAGCATTTGCAACACCTTGGCAAACAGGCACCGCAGAGTAGGCATCCAGCAACTGTTCTTTCAAAACGAGATAGCACCAGCCAATAAAAGCATATAAATCATCAGTGCCAGAATCAGAATAGCACAGATCAGCACCAAAATCCAGACAATCATGAACTAATTCCAATCCGGCAGTTTTGCAGCATCAGCACCTCACGCCACAGCAAAGCTCACTATTTGGCTACAAACTTTTTTTTTTGGTAAGTAAATTTGGCTACAAACTCCAATGGGAACTCAATGCATTAAGCAAATTATGAGCACCCCACCACGCCCTGAATCAGGAGTAGCAAACCGCCAGGAGATCAGCATTACTAGCTGCTTCAACTCAGCAGGGCAGCGCCAATACCAGCAGTCCACCAGCAATCAACTTCGATCACAGCACAGTCCAACAGGAGGAATAGAGACACATGGCAGGAGCCTGCATCCTCCCAGCTATTGTTCCCTCAACACATAACAGGAGCAGATCAACAGGATCATAGAACCGGCCTGTAACCCCATCACCATCAGGTTCACAGCCCAGCATCACGACGGGGTCAGCTCCTCTCCAGCAACAGCTAGCCTCCAAGAGCCCGAACCAGCTTTCCAGTAGCATCAACCCACATCAGAGCAGCACCAAATTCCACCTCCAGCAACAACAGCAGCAAAACTATAGACACGAGGCAAGCCTCGAGCATCAATACAAACCCAGACCAAAGCTAGGCCTTAACATACAGGCCAAAGTGACAGAAAAAAATACAACAAAATAGAATAACAAATGGTGGAAAAGGCTAATTCGAAAAGCTGGCAACCAGAAGGGAGCCCAGCATAGGAATTTTATTTTTTGATAAGTTCCAACGAATCATTTGCATTCGAGATGTACACCTGTCATCTTCTAAGGATGTCTTCAGTTTGTTCCGAACTGCATTGATTTTTTTTTTTTTTTTGGTAAGTAAGTAAATTGCATTAAATTTAAAAGAAAATTACAAACTTTGTGCTAACTCAAGTATTTTGCCAACTTGAAATTAGAGCAAAGATTAAGGGGAGTATCCCAAAACTCATAAATACGTCCAGATCTGAGATCAAGACCCTTGACATGACAAATTAAAAAATACAACCGAAAAACATCAAATCAGTGAAGATCATAATCTACTAGATAAAAGACACTAAATTAGCCTTCTAACGGCGGAAGTGGCTACGAACACTGCATACAACATCAAAACGTGCTAGGCGCAGACCGAAACTGGCATATACAGTAAACCGGGCAAAAAGCCACCGGCCGGGAACCAGGGGCTCACCGGCCACGTCAGCAAAGCCATACCTTCCACAACATTATACCAGGCAATTACAGCAAACCGGCACAAAAGGCAATCTGGCCACGTCAGCAAAGCACCACACCAGCCACTAAAAAGGCACAAAAGGCATTGATTACCACTGAAAAAATCTGGGAAATATCTTATGGGGAGGATTTTTGGAAAATACGATTGTTACGTTCCTTTCAAATGAAGTAGACCATGGCCACTAGAGAAAGCCGTTTAGACCGGGCCATAAAACACTTCCCTTTCCATTTTTGGGCAGCCCAATCGATGTTTTGTGGCCAATCAGGGTAAGGCCATTGAATTCCCGCTTTTCTTTGGATTTGGGTCCACAAAGCTCTAGAGAAGGGACAGAAAAAGAAAAGATGCTCATCGTCTTTATCACCCGAGTCGCATAGAATGCATTTAGAAGAAAGATTTGGAACACCATGGATGCAATCAATGATGCTAAGCCTACCTTTAATGGCCAACCAAAGAGTAAAAGCATGTGCAAAGATATGGAAGGGTCCCCAAACTGAGTCCATCTCAGGTTCGACTTGTGAGGGTGGATAAGAAAGTAAGCGGATCTAGTTGAAAATTTGCCATTAGCGTTTCCATCCCATCTCACAGAGTCTGGTTGATTGTTGTTAGGAAGATAAGGGGGCAGGTTTTCCGCAAGACTTTTGTGCTCCCCCATACAATACCGGGTCACTGGTATTGAATTTATTTGGATTTGGATGCTGCCTTGTTAGTGAAGAGTGGTTAGACTGTGGTTCGAGGCTGTCCCTCCTTACTTGGCTATGCAGTCGATGAAGCTGTGGCTGAATTCGGTTGGCTCATGGTTTTTCTAATGCTAAGCACAGCTGGGGTGCTGGACTCTCAGTCCATGATGTTAACTACTGGCACGTTGAATTTCTCTTCTGCTGTTTTGTCTTTCTTGTCTGCGAAACGATGGTACCACATTTGATAAATCTGTCTGATGTTGTCCCTATGTGTGGATCCTTAGGTCTGATGGCCTGTGGCCGCTTAAGAGTAGATTTTGTTTTCTCTTGGGTTTTTTTTTCTTGGTTTGATGACATGAACTGTTGGTACTCGGGGTATGCCCTAGCTCTTTGTTCTATCTCTAAATTTATAAAATATTTGGAGATAGAACATTGTTATGTAATTTTGTTTATTGTTAAATTTAATTTACTTAACAAAAAAAAAAGGTTCTCCCCAAGACAAGATATTTCCTGCTGTGAGGAATGGCATATGCCATGTTCCTGTTGTTGATTGGTGCTGGAAAGCAGTTGTTGGACGTTCAGCTGCAGATGTGATGCCGGGCTATTAGCTGATGGTGCCGATTTGCTGGCATTCACAACAAATTCTGAGCTATACTGCTGAAGGCTGTGGCTGCTAGAATTGAGCGGTTTGCTAGAAGTGGCTGCAGGAAGGGATGCAGGCTCCTTTTGCTATGTTTTGGGCCGACTGATGTGGGAGCCATGAGCTACATGTTTTGTTCCGAGTTGGAATGGCGTTACTTCAGCTGGCTTTACGTCTGACGCTAAACAAACCTGTTGAACCTGTTTTATGATGGTGTGTATTTTGGCCGGATTAGCCTGCAATCTTTCTTCTTGGTTCCCCTGTTCGGTCGGTTCCCCCGGTTGCGCCGGCGCCGAATGGCGTCGGTCCTCCATTGCCTCTCCGCTCTACTCAATCCTCGTTTCTGGCTATGGATCTTTAGGTCGTGTCTCCAACTAAGCTTCCTCTAACCTCTTGGGCTTCCCACCTCTCCCTCTCTTCCCTTGCGTCCCCCATTCTTCCCATCTTTCACTCAGATCTGACAAAATCTCTATTGGCTGAAGGTGCTGAGTGTTCGATTTCATCCAGAGATCCTCTCTCTTCTCTCTAGGGTTCCGTTCTCTACGGTGTGCAGTCTCGAGAGTGTCTCGGGCTTTGGCGGCACCGGAGACGGCCATGGCCGGGCTATTGGATGCCCCTCCTAGCCCTCTCCGGGTATCTGATCCACTCTCTCTCCCCGTTACTCCCTCCGAGCAGATTGTCTTGTCCACGTCGACAGATTCTTCAAGGTGAACGAGAGTCCTCACTGAAGATGGTCCACATCTGAAATTCCTCAAATGTCCCCTGCAGTCGCCGACTGGCTCTTCTCTATCCCCCTTTGCTGGTGGCACCGACCAGGGTAGGAACCTACTGCGAACGGGCTCCTTGGATGTCCTGGGGGCTGAGCCATCTTTTCTGGGTGTTCCATCTGATCCTACTGATGGCCATGCTCTCTCGAACGTGATTACTAAGTAATATCAGGTTTGCCCTGCCCCTGTTGTTGTTTCGCCTGATAATTCTGCGCATATTCAGACCAATGCTTTCTCTTGGTCTCGAGTAGTCAGGGGCAAGAGCATTTGCTCTTTAGCTCCCCTTAAATATTTTCCTCCCCAATCTTCCGACGGAGTCGACACTCCTTTTTCTCCTCCTGCTGAGGTTATTCAGCAGTGCAAAGAAGTTTGGGGTTCCACTCTGGTCGGTTATTTCTACGAAAAACCACTTCTTTTCCTTGCGGTAGCTTCCATTGCTCGGAAAATCTGGGCAAAATTCGGACTTAATCATGTAGCTGCAAACGATAAGGGGTTCTTCTTCTTTCGTTTTGATTCTGATGCTCAATTGGATGCCTGCTTGGCTCACGGTCCTTGGGCATTCAGAAGAAAATTCATTTTCCTTAAGAGATGGTCTCCGGGCATGGCCTTGGATCAGGAATCGCATATGACCTTCCCTGTTTGGATCAGCTTGGTCAATGTTCCAATTGAATATTGGACCCCTTTAGGATTAAGTTGGATTGCCAGTAGAGTCGGTCGACCAATTCATCTTGATCCACGTACTGCTAGGATGGAGCATGTGCATTCTGCTCGGATCTGCATTGAGGTGGGTAGGGATGACCATCTCCTTGAGAAAATTCGATTAACATCTGGAGCTGCATTGTCATCAAAGGTTATTGAGGTTGAGGTTGTCTATCAATAGAAGCCGACTCGCAGTATGTTTGGATGTGATGCCATCACAAACAGTCTTGACCGGATTAACAGTGGTTCTAATCCTAAGAACCTGGTGCCTGGTGTTGATGGGGTTGGAAGTGGGAATTCCCTCCCTTTTGAACAGCTGCACTGTGATCCTCCTGAAGTCCTTTGCCCTGTTTCATCTGTGGACTTGATCCTGAATGTGGGCTCTTCTTTTGAAAGTGTACTGAACCCTGAACTTCAAGGTGAGCCTGTTTGCTGTGATTTTGATCCAGCTCCAGGAAAAGGGGTTGTGATCCCCCTGGATCCGGTTGAATCCGCTGTCCATCAAGATATGGAGTCTGATTCTATTTTGATTGCTGTCTCTTCTGGCTTGGCGAAGGAATCGCTGTTGGTAGTGTCTCAGTCTGTTGATGAATTGGCCAAGGCCCCTTACACTGCTGGCCCCTCGCCCAGCTTTCCTAATGCCCCTGCTGGCCGGGCTGGCCGTGCCCCTAGTTCTGGGTCCTCTGACCTGGACCCTCATACACATACCTCAGACCTTTGTGAGAGGCATCAAGGTTTATGTTCCTGGGACCCAGATATTGATACCACTCCTGACTCAATTTCTAGGCTTTCTTGCAAGTATCGATTAGACAAGCCTGGTTGTATTGAGGAGGCATTGGGCGATGTTGATTCTGTGTGTGATGACCACTGGGCCTTTTCTGATCAGATTAAGGAGGCCTGGACAGCCGAAGTAGCTAGTAATATTCCTTTGCTCTTTTGCCCTTAAGCGGGTACTAGCGGTTGAAGATGTTTTGCCTCATATAAATTCCCTCGGCCCGGAGCTTAGGAACTTGGTGCTCTTGTATTTGGATAACTGTCTTTGTGATTTATCTGAAATGGCTAAGGAGGTTTCAGCTCTTCCTATCCGTCGACTGAGGCGATTCTAAACAGGTCTTCCGATGCACATTTGGACGCCCTCAGATTGTTGGTGGTGTCCAAATCCTCCCAATCTCACATTGTATCCTTATCTCCTGATGGAAGGAAGGTTGTTTTTAATTTTATATGTTTTTTGCTGGAAACCAAAACAAATTTTCCTACTTGCCAATATAAAGATCTGGATGATCTTATGGTCGGCCTCCTAAATGTTGACAATTCACTGCAGATGAATGGCGGTAGTGGTTGTGTGGTGCATGATGGATCCTGGAAACATGTCAAGTCAAGGAAACAACGAAAAATTGCTTCCTTGAAATCTAAGGGTTCCTCATGCAAGAAGGCTGCTTCTTGCTGATTGGAGTTGCAGTAACCTATGCTGTCTCCAAGATGTTTTGCTGCCCTATGGGTGGTAGAATCCACTGCCCCTTGTGATGCTGTCGGTTTGTGCTCCTGGTGCTGTCGAGATGTTGCAGTAATATTCTGGCTTTGCTGATTTTTGCTCCTGGCATTCCCTGTGGATTGGCTGCAGTTGGGCTGCTGCTATAGGACTCATGTTGCAGTGATTTGCTGGGAAGGATGCAGGCTCTCTTGTGTCTGATTTCTCCTGTTGGTCTGCGCTGAGTTGGCAATTATGTTGCTGGTTTTTTCTCTGGTGGTGGATTAGGCGCTGCCATGATGAACGTTGAAGCAGCTGGGAGGCTTGGTGGTCTGCTGTTTTTGATCAATTTCCTTTTTATGGGTGTGGTGATGCAGTGTATGTGCTGTCTCCTTGCTCCTGCTGGGAATATTTGGCCCAGTGGTGATAGTATGCTTTTGGGATGGGTTTTCCTGGATGCTTTTATGCTATAGTTCAAATCGGCCTGATGTTACTGATGTAACTGATCCCTGATTATGCTGTGTGGTGATAGTATGGTGCATGCTTGAATGCAATCAACCAGCCTTCCTTTGCTTTTCAATCGTTGCATGCTTGCTGATGTTAACTAATGTTGCCGGTTGCTGGCAAACACTTCAATTTCTAAGCTCCACTGTTGAAGGCTGTGGCTGCTGGAATCGAGTGTTTTACTGGGACCAGTTGCAGGTTCTGGGCCGACTGGTGTGGAAGACATGAGCTGCATATTTTGTTCTGGATTGGAATGGTGATGATTCAGCTGCCTTGGGTCTGCTGATAATCAATTATACTGGAGCAGTGTTATGGTGCGTGTATAAATTGGTTGCTGAGATTCTTCAACAGTATTATGGGAAGCTGAGATTGGCTGCTGGTACTGAGCAAAGATACTATGCCCCGGTTGCCCTCTATTTGGCTGAAATTAGATTATAAAGTTGCAGAAATCTTTTTACGTTCCCTAATTTTTGGCGGGCTCTTTTTTAGGTTCGGTTGATGGACGTTGACGGATGTAATTCCGTTTCTTTTTTCTTAATATCGGTTTGTGAGTTGGCTCGCGTTGCTCGGGGTATGCCCTAGCGTCTGTGTTCTAACTCCAAGTCGAAAAAACACTTGGAGATAGAATATTGCTTTTGTATATTTTCTTTTCATTTATAAAATTTACTTACTTACCAAAAAAAAAGTTTTTAGGCCGGATTGCATGTGGCCGGTTTAGATATTGCTCATGTAGAGGTTGTTTTTTTTCATTGTTTATGCTCGTTTTCATGAATCTGTTCATGGTGGTGCTCGGGGAATGCCCTAACTCGTTGTTCTACCTCTAAGTTGGCAAAACACTTGGGGTTAGAACATTGTACTATACCTTTGTTTATTTTAATTTAATTTGCTTACTGACCAAAAAAAAAGACAAGATATTTCCTGATCATATGGATTAGGCGAGAACCACTGATTATTTCTGATTATATGATTAACCTTGACATCCCATGGCAACCCCGAAACCAAATGAGTACGATCAGAATTGACCATACTCAACGGGCCCAGAGGGTGCCAGCTATCATGCCAAAGAAAAGTATTAGAACCATCACCAATGGTCTTGATGAAATGAGAGCGCATAAATGAGCGATGCTTCATAATCTTCCTCCAGCTCCAGAGGGTTGACTCTGGAACTTTTAGAGTCCAAATATACCGGTCTCTGATTCTTTTTTTATGGATCCAAGAGGACCAGGCTGACTCAGGATCCTTCGAGATGATCCGCCATAGAAGCTTGCAGATGAGGGCTTTATTCTGATCCTGCAAATTTTTAAGGCCCAGCCCACCTTCACTCTTAGGGTAGCATATATCATCCCATACTACTTTTGCAGTTACCTTTCCTTCAGTAGATCCATTCCAGAGGAACCGGCGCATGAGGCAGTCGATCGATTTGAGGATGGATTTGGGCAGAATAAATATCGAGGCCCAATAGAGGTGGATGGACGATAGGATAGAGGCGACGAGTTGCAGTCGTCCACCAAAAGAAAGCCACATATTCTTCCAGGACTGGATCCGACGGATAATGCGATCAGTGAGAGATTTGTAGTCCATGATAGATAGCCTAGTGGTAATCAATGGGACTCCCAAATATCTAATGGAAAGTTTGCCCACTCTAAAACCCATGAGACCAGCAATGTCCTGGTGGATGGAAGTGTCTTTTGAGCAAACAAACACTTCACTCTTATTCATATTTGCAGAGAGGCCTGAATTCAGTTGGAACTCCTCAAGACATTCCTTAAGAATCCGAATTGAGGTGACATTGGCATGAGAAAAAAGAAGAAGGTCATCTGCAAATGCAAGCATGACTGTTTGAGTCTCATCACATTTCCAAAGAAATTTAAAGTTTTCGTTCCTTCTAGCATTTATTTCAATGATACCATTTAGCACCTCCATAATAAGCACAAATAAGTATGGAGAGATAGGATCGTCTTGATGAAGGCCTCTGCCCCCCTTGAAGAACCCAACCACTTCTCCATTAATATTCATAGAGTACGAAGGTGTGGTTATATATTGCCTTATCCATTCAACTATTTGAGGAGAAAATTTTATTAAGGATAGAATAGTGATAATGAAGTCCCAATAGATGGAGTCATATGCTTTCATAAGATCAATCTTCATAGTACATCTGGGAGGACCATGACCAAGGTGATACTTATGAAGAAGCTCCTGAGCCTGAAGGATATTGTCATTTATTTGACGTCCAACAACAAAGGCCGTTTGGCACTTACTGACAAGATAGGGTAATGTCATCTTTAACCGATTTGCAATAATCTTTTTTTTTTGATAAGTAAAATGAAATTGAAATAATTTTAATTACAAGATGTTGTTTTAGCTCCAAGTGTTTTGCTGACTTAGAGGTAGAACAACAAGTTAGGGTATCCCCCGAGCACCACCATGAACCAAATCATGAAACCGAGTAAAAAAGAAATAACAAGTATCACCAACACCTAGATGAATGGGCCTGTAGGGAAGCTTATTACGCTGCAATGGCAAAGGAAGCTGACCTTATTAAGCAAAAAGCTAAGATAAAGTGACTTAAAGAGGGCGACCAATACAATAAATTCTTCTTCAAGACAGTTAATGGAAACAACAATAAGAATAGGATTATTTCCCCCCTAGATGAATATGGAAATCCAACCATTGGGATTCTGAATGTCCAAAATTTGATTGTGGATCACTTCAGACGAACTCTTGGTTCAGGTCATTCTCACGGATCTGCGGGAGCTTCTCAACTCTGCCCTTTCATACAACACACTGTACCTAACTCTCTAACGGGCCCACTTATTGGACAGGTTAGCGAAGATGAGATCCGTAAAGCAATCTTCTCTATAGGCGATTACCGTGCCCCGGGGCCTGACGGATTTAGTTCCAAATTTTTTAAGGAATCTTGGGACATCGTGAGCTCATCTGTTTGTGAAGCTATTTGTGATTTTTTCAATCATGGAAAGCTTCTAAAACAGATGAACACTACGATCATTAGCCTAATCCCAAATATTCAATCTCCTCGTATGGTTTCTGACTACCGTCCCATATCCTGTTGTAAAGTCATCTACAAAGTGATTTCGAAGATAATCGCTAACCGGATAAAGATAACATTACCCCATCTTGTCGACAAATGCCAAACGGCTTTTGTTGCTGGGCGTCAAATCAGTGACAATATACTTTTGGCCCAAGAGCTCCTTCATAAGTACCATCTGTGCCACGATCCTCCCAGATGTACTTTGAAAATTGACCTAATGAAAGCATATGATTCCGTACAATGGGATTTCATCATCACTATCTGAACCTAATGAAATTTCCCACTAAAATGGTCGAATGGATTAGATAATGTATTACCACCCCCTCGTACTCTGTAAATATGAATGGGGAAGCGGTCGGATTCTTCAAAGGGGGAAAAGGCCTGCGTCAAGGCGACCCCATGTCTCCTTACCTGTTTGTTCTGGTTATGGAGGTTTTAAATGGTATTATTGAAATAAAGGCCCGAAGAGATGATAACTTTAAATTCCATTGGAAATGCGATGTGACTCAAACTATCATGCTTGCTTTTGCAGATGACCTTCTCCTATTCTCTCATGCTGATGTTAGTTCTATTCGAATACTTAAGGATTGCCTTGAGGAGTTCCAGTTGACTTCCGATCTTTCTGCAAACGGGAATAAGAGCGAAATCTTCATTTGCTCCAAAGATTCATCCCTTCAACAGAACATCGCTAGTATCATGGGATTCAGACTGGGCAAACTCCCCATTAGGTACTTGGGCGTACGTCTGATAACCACCAGACTCTCGATACTTGATTGCAATGCTCTCACTGAGAAAATTACCCGCCGGATCAAATCCTGGAAGAATAGGTGGCTTTCCTTTAGGGGGCGACTGCAACTCATTGCCTCTATTCTCTCGTCCATTCACCTATATTGGGCCTCGATTTTCATTTTGCCAAAAGCTATCCTCAATAAGGTCGACTATCTCATGCGGTGTTTCCTTTGGAACGGATCTTTTGATGGAAAGGTTACTGCAAAAGTAGTGTGGGCTAACATTTGCTATCCAAAGACAGAACGTGGGCTGGGCCTCAAGAACCTGCAGGCTCAGAATAAAGCCCTCATTTGCAAGCTATTATGCCGTATCCTGTCGCAGGATCCTAAGTCGACTTGGTCCTCATGGATCTATAAAAATAGAATCAAGGACCGTTGTATATGGACGCTCAAAGTTCCAGACTCAGCCCCCTGGAGCTGAAGGAAGATTATGAAGCAACGTCCCTTAATGCGTACTCATTCCATCAAGAAAATTGGCGACGGCTCTGATGCTTTTCTTTGGCATGATAACTGGCACCCTTTGGGCCCGCTAAGTAATGTCTGTACCGACCGTATTCGTCTGGTTACGGGCTTGCCTTGGGACGTAAAAGTTTCACAAATAATCAGAGATGACCATTGGCTACGGCCTAACCCTTATGATCAGGAAGTATCTCGTATTGCAGAAAACATGCCCCTCTATCTTCCTAACATCGAGCACATAGACTCCCTGCGATGGGACAGTAGCCCGAATGGAATATACTCAACTAAATCCGCCTATCTTCTTCTCCACCCACCCAAACCGAAACTCAGCTGGACCAGCTTAGTTTGGGGCCCCTCTCATATCCCTACCCACGCCTTTACATTATGGTTGGCTATCAAAGGCAGACTCAATACCACTGACCGTATTCGCGGTGTCCCAAATCTTTCTAATAAATGCGTTCTTTGTGGCTCGGACGATGAAAATCATGAGTATCTTTTCTTCTCCTGTCTCTTCTCCAGACCCCTATGGACCAAAATTCAAAGAAAAGCTGGTCTTCACTGGCCTTACCCCGAATGGTACCAAAACATCGTTTGGGATGCTCATAAATGGAAAGGGAAGAATTTTATGGCCCTATCTAAACGCATTTCTCTTGCGGTCACAGTCTATTTTATTTGGAAAGAACGTAATAATCGGATCTTCCAAAATTCCTCCCCTCAGGATATATCCTAGATTTTTTCTTTGATAACCTATGCCGTTCGGGACAAATTGAAGGCTTCCTTGGCTGTTGATAGGTGTGCTTCCCGATCGCACCTTTGCAGGTGGAATTTATAAAAAAAAAAAAGTAGTTGATCCCAAAAAAAAAAAATCTGCAGTCTTTGGGCTTCTTTCTGTATCCTTGCCCTTGAAATTTACCCCTTTTCCTTATTGATTACCTCTACTGGAGCTTATACCGCCTAGGTCGCAGCCTTTTAGGTTTTGACTTGGTCCTCTGTGGTTGCTGCGCTGTAGCCTTGTCCCCGCTCCTCTTCACTTAGAGTTTCTTTTCTCTTTGATCTTTCTTTCTTTTCTCTCACCTCAAAAAAAAAAAAAAGAGGAGGAAAAAAAAAGAAGGAAAAAGAAAAGAAAAAAAAAGAAATATATATATATATATATTATTGCATTCTGGTTCCACGGGTCTCAGAGATGCAGAGGTTGGCGAGGTCCAGCCGGATCCGTGGTTTCCAGGCAACACGAGTGTTGAGGTGTTGAATGCGAGAGAAAGATTGAGATCGGATCTTTTACGTGAAAAACCTCCTCTTGAATGGGGAGAAAAAACCACGAGGCTCAGGGCTTTAAAAGTGCTTCACTATTTGGGTTGAAGTCTTTACAAAGTACAGTTGTGAGGGTTAATCTCTTCCCTGTCTCTTGTTTTATGTCTCTTTTCTAGGAGATTATGCTCACTGGGGGGAGGCTTCCAACTCTTCTTGTTTTGCTTTACAGGAAGAGATTTTTGGTGGAGCCAATCTTGGAGAAAGAAAGTCTGGTCCTTTGGATAGGAGCTTGGCTGAGTATTTATAGGGGAGAATGAGCCATTGGGGAGGAGGCACGTGGCGGCCATCGGATGGCCGGGCCTGCTAGCTGCATTTATTGTTGCTGACGAAGGTGGAGTGGCATGCGGTCGGCGTCGCTGCAGGATCTGAGTGTGTCAGGCGTACAGAGTCTGAATATTAACCTTAATTTGACCAGGCGTGCCCTGTTGAGACGGCGACTGGTAGTGGTTGCAGGCTTCCTTGGGAACCGGCGAAGTTGCCTAGCTGGCATTCCCGGTCATGAACGAGCAGTCCTTGTCCAGTTGTGATGTTCCTCGTGAGTTCGTGGACTCGTGAGAGGAGGCTGCCCTTGGGAGTTCTTCTGGAGCGAGTCCGGGATCCTCTTCCTGACTTCTTGGGCGATTCTGAGACTTAGCAGGGCTTCCGGAGTTCTCGGCTTTTTTCGTGTCTGTGCACTTAGGTGTCGCTGGTGTTGTCCTCGAGTTTCCTTGTGAGCGGTCAGGACTTTTTGGGCCTCTGTGGATTTGATATTTGGGCCTCGCAGACTACCCAGCCTTCTTGGCTTGCGGGAGTATCCCTGGGCCTCTGGTTTGGGCCTCCTTCTTGGGCCACGCTTTCATGGGCCCTTATATTGGGGCCCAACATAGCCCCCCATACTAAAGGGCCCGAAGTTCTCGGCCGTTTGGCATTAAGTTGTTGGCCCATTAGAGGGGTCGACCATCCGAGCACGTGCGTTTTGGCTGCTAGCACTGTGTTGAGCTTGATGGGAGGTGGTCCTAGGACCTCTTCTGGGTCCGAGGCTTTTCGCCGCCACCGCTTCGCTTCTCTAGGGAGCATTAAATGTGGTACCTGGTTGATGTGACGCACTGACAGGCGCCTTGGGAAGGAAAGGCCATCACTCCTCTGAAACGAATGGCCGGTTGATGCGTGGCAAGGGCAATGAGTGCGCCTTTTGCACTCCAGGGTTTATTTAAACGCCTCATTGCCCTAATTTTTCATTTTTGCGCCTTCTCTTTCGTTCTCTCTTCTGAGTGTTGAAGCCTTTTGCTCTTACCTCGTTCGAGTTTCTTCTTCATCTCTGTTTTTCAGCGTTCATGGCGCCTGGAGTGAGAGACATTGCTTCCACGGTGACGCTTGACAAGCTCACGGAGATTCGAGCTCAATATCGAATCCCTGAGTCTATGGCCG
Source organism: Nepenthes mirabilis (assembly GCA_025585075.1). Taxonomy (NCBI): domain Eukaryota; kingdom Viridiplantae; phylum Streptophyta; class Magnoliopsida; order Caryophyllales; family Nepenthaceae; genus Nepenthes; species Nepenthes mirabilis. The sequence continues at coordinate 5,433 of JAODPA010092564.1, read as the reverse complement.
TGATGATTCCGGAGTGGCACGATAGGGCACTGTACCCTCCCGATGGCTTCATTACCGTTTACGAAGTCCACCTCAAAGGTGGGCTACGGTTTACCATCGCGGAGGAGCTCTACAATATCATGAGGGCGCTCGGGGTGCCTCTTGCCAGGCTTCAGCTAAATACAGTTAGGTATCTGGTGTCCTTGTGCATTTTCTTCCAGTGCCATGAGAAACTCTTGAACGCTCTTACAGTCAAGGTGATGTTCCGCTTTACACAGAACCTTGACTGGATTGTGATGACTCCCCGCCCGGAATTTTCTTTGCTGTGCGGAGGTAACCCGGACTCTACGAAGCGGTGGAAGGATAAGTTTTTCTTCCTTGGCATCCATGAGCACTGGGCCATCCCTTTTAAGTGCGGAAAAGTGGCTTGCCAGTACAGCTCCGACCTTCGAAGGAGGATAGGGAGAATGTGAAAGTGTACATGGACTTAGTGCTGGCCAATCTGTGGACCTTTCACCTGAACAAGCGCAACATCTGGCTGTCTCCTAAGAAATTCAAGAAAGCCAAGTGGAGACCGCGGGATGAGGCTCCCGGCACAGCTCCTTCCATACAGGCCAAGGAGAGACCGAGGATGAGAGCTGGGACACTGAGGATCGGGGGTCCCGTCGCTGAGCCCTCCTCCGGTGACGACGATGATTTTGACATTGATGATCTGAGCGATGATGACGTGGCTGTTTCTCTAATTAAGAGGACGAGGACAGGATCTTTTCCCGAGTCCTCGAGATCTGGAGGTCTCGCCCTCACTGCCACTGCTAATCTTGCTGAGCCCTCGGGGGCAATTGTTCAGACAGTGGAGCTCCCGGATGTCCAGCTCTCTAGTGACGACGATGATGATGATGTCCCTCTAATCAAGAGGGTTGGGATTGGAGCCTTTTTTTCGGGGTCCTCGGGGTCTGAGGATCTCGTCCTCACTTCCACTGCTGATCTTCTTGCTGCATCCGTGGAGGCGCCCGCTCAGACTGCGGAGTTTTCGGACGTCCAGCCGCCCAGTGATGATCCCGTCTTTGGAGCTCTCGCTGATCTACCTGGTGACGTCTCGGATAGGATTGATCACCCTTCCGAGGACATAGGAGGCAGGAGCGTCATGGTGGACTCTGAGAGGGGGATGACGGCTGAAACGATTCGAGAGGTGGTGGAAGTCGAGGACCTAAGTGTCGATGGGCTCATAGCTCTCGATCCTTCCGAACACCAGGCCACGGTTGAAGTCGAGCGGTCGTCCGAGTTTCTTGGGGACGCTGATTTTGAGGCAGGCTCTTTGGTGCCTTTTCTAGCCGCTGAGTCCGTCTCTGAGGCGGCACCTGCGGGGCCTAGGAGTGGTCTTCAGGAGTCCGAGATCCACGGGGAGTGTGGCACAGGGGACGATCCTCTCGTCTCTAAGGTAATCCTCCTTTTCCTTTCCTGTCTTGTTCCCATCTGTTCGTATCTTGACGAACCTTTCTGCTGCAGCTCCAGGGCCTGATCAGGGGCCTCAGTGGACTGGTGGGAGTGATCGCCCAATCCCGTCTGAAAATGGGGTCTTCAAAGACTGCCCATGAGGCCGCGCAGCGAGCGAAGGCGGAGCTGGCTGAAGCTAAGGAGAAGATTGCTTCTTTGGAGGACACTGTCAAGCTTCTGCAGCTTCGGCAAGGCCTCCTTCAGGATTGAATCCTTCACCAGGAAGAGAGGTTGAGGACGTATGTGCAGATTGCCGAGATGGCACCAGTGCTGGAGGGCAAGTTCTGGGATGGCATTCACATGTGCCGCCGGGTGGCGCGACTGGTCCGTCCGCAGTTTCCTGTAGCCGTCCTCGATCCCAGGAATGCCAGCGGCTTAAGCGTAGAAGACCTATACGGCGTTGTTGATCGGCCTTTCCCTGGACCTCCTCGGATAGGGCCTAATGGTGAACCTCTTACGCCCGAGGAGGCAGCTCTGGTGGACCAGGCGGGATCTTCAGGGACTCAAGAGGCTCAAGGAGGGAGCTGATGGGCGCTCCCTTGATACGTTGTTTCTTTTCTCGTTTTGTCGCGCTTGTATACAAGTTCATTTTTATGAATAAGACTTGTCCTTTTTGCATCAGAGTTTCTGACGTTTCTTTTGTCTTTGCTTGCATGGGCGTGTCTTCTCTCTTTTTTTTTTTTTGTGGCGCGCTATACGGCGCCTAATGCCTTAGTGCTGGGTGCGTGGCCTCTTTCAGGCGCTCGACCCTTTAACTTCTTGGTCTTGGGCACGCGGTCCTCTTGGGGACTCCTCGCTTTTAACCCTTTTGCTTTATTTTTCTTGCCCGACCCTTGGGACCGCTCGGTCGCAGCCGAGTTTTTTGGGTTTCGACCTCTAGGGCCCGGCCTCTAGGACCGCTTGGTCACAGCCGAGTTTTCATTGCCTGACCACTAGGGTCTGCCTCTGGGGCTGCTCGGGTTGGCACCCGAGTCTTTGTTGCCTGACCACTGGGGTCCGACTGCTGGGGCCGCTCAGGTTGGCGCCCGAGTTTTCGTTGCCTGACCACTGAGGTCTGCCTCTGGGGCTGCTCGAGTTGGCGCCCGAGTCTTTGTTGCCTAACCACTGGGGTCCGACCGCTGGGGCCGCTCAGGTTGGCACCCGAGTTTTCGTTGCCAGACCACTGGGGTCTGCCTCTGGGGCTGCTCGGGTTGGCGCCCGAGTCTTTGTTGCCTGACCATTGGGGTCCGACCGCTGGGGCTGCTCAAGTTGGCATCCGCGTTTTCATTGCCTGACCACTCGGGTCTGCCTCTGGGGCTGCTCGGGTTGGCGCCCGAATCTTTGTTGCCTGACTACTGGGGTCCGATCGCTGGGGCCGCTCAGGTTGGCGCCCGAGTTTTCGTTGCCTGACCACTGGGGTCTGCCTCTGGGGCTACTCGGGTTGGCACCTGAGTCTTTGTTGCCTGACCACTGGGGTCCGACCGCTGGGGCTGCTCAAGTTGGCGCCCGAGTTTTCGTTGCCTGACCACTGGGGTCTGCCTCTGGGGCTGCTCGGGTTGGCGCCCGAGTCTTTGTTGCCTGACCACTGGGGTCTGCCTCTGGGGCTGCTCGGGTTGGCGCCCGAGTCTTTGTTGCCTGACCACTGGGGTCCAACCGCTGGGGCCGCTCAGATTGGCGCCCGAGTTTTTGTTGCCTAACCACTGGGGTCTGCCTCTGGGGCTGCTCGGGTTGGCATTCGAGTCTTTGTTGCCTGACCACTAGGGTCCGACCGCTGGGGCCGCTCATGTTGGCGCCCGAGTTTTAAATGCCTGACCACTGGGGTCTACCTCTAGGGCTGCTCAGGTTGGCGCCCGAGTCTTTGTTGGTGAGGCAGCTGGAGAATGCTTCCAAAACAGACATAATGAAAGTATTTTTTCATTGACGTGCATATTTTACATTGAGTGGCCTCTAGGGCCTTTTCTTTCTCGTTTTTTTTTTTTTTGCAGTCCGCGCCATTGGGTCTTTGTGCTCCTCTTCTGCCGTCTCCTTGATCCTTGCGACAGTTGCGTTTGGGGCTGGCTTCGCCGGTATTGGCGCCGCCAGCGGGTGGTCAGGCGTGTTCCACGCCCATTATGGCCTTACCCTTTGAATGGCGTGACCGGGTGCGCCCGAGTCGTGGCAAGAAGCGGTCGAGCTAGCCCTCCATTGCGAGCTACTCGATTTCCGCCTGGAGCTTCCGGCAGTCTTCGGTGTCGTGGCCACGGCTGCAGTGGTAGTGGCAGTACTCCCACTGGTCGCCTCCCTCTGGGTTCTTCAACGCCTTGGCCCATCTTAGGAACTTCTCGTCCCTGATTTGCCTCAAGATGTTGGTGAGGGAGTCAGTGAAGGCCAGTGGGCTGGATGGCCGCTCTCCCCCAAGGACCATCCGTTCGGGTTCATTCTGCCCGGACGGCCCTTGGGTCTTCAGTTGGGCGCTCGCCCTTCTTCTTCCTTCCCCTGTCCTTGGGGGCAGGGGGTCTTCTTGTCTTCCCGGCTGACTTGTTTCGCCGGTTTTGGGTCCAAAGACAGTCTTCCAAAGCCTTTTGAGCCCTTTCTTCGTCGGGGCTTAGCTTATGGACTTCTTTCTGTTGAGGTAGTCCCTCAACTCGCCAGGAGTCCGCGCCGAGAGTTGCCTCTGGGGTGCTGCTGGACGCGGGCTTTTGGGGCGCGGGCCCCTAGGTTGCCCGTCCACCTTCTCTTGGAGGGTGCGGACGGCTCTCGTGAAGCTGTCCACCTTCTACACTAGTTTGCGCACGTTAGTGCCGGGGCCGCCGCTCACTCTGCCACCCAACGGGAGGCACCTGTCGTAGCGCTCCTCTTCCTGGGTGGACGTGCTGTCTTGTCTGCTGATCATCTCTGGGGCGTTGCTCGTTGTAGGAGAGTGGGAAGTTATGAGTTTTTTGTTCTTCCTTCCCACAGACGGCGCCAATGTTACGTTCTGGTTCCACGGGTTCGAGAGATGCAGAAGTTGGCGAGGTCCAGCCGGATCCGTGGTTTCCAGGCAACATGATTGTTGAGGTGTTGGACGCGAGAGGAAGATTGAGACCGGATCTTTTACGTGTAAAACCTCCTCTTGAATGGGGAGGAAAAACCACGAGGCTCAGGGCCTTGAAAGTGCTTCACTATTTGGGTTGAAGTCTTTACAAGGTACAGTTGTGAGGGTTAATTTCTTCCCTATCTCTTGTTTTATGTCTCTTTTCTAGGAGATTACGCTCACTGGGGGGAGGCTTCCAACTCTTCTTGTATTGCTTTACAGGAAGAAGAGATTTTTCGTGGAGCCAATCTTGGAGAAAGAAAGTCCGGTCCTTTGGATAGGAGCTTGGCTGAGTATTTATAGGGGAGAATGAGCCGTTGGGGAGGCGGCACGTGGCGGCCATCGGATGGCCGGGCCTGCTGGCTGCATTTATTGCTGCTGACGAAGGCGGAGTGGCATGCGGTCAGCGCTGCTGCAGGATCTGATTGTGTCAGGCGTACAGAGTCTGAATATCAGCCTTGATTTAACCAGGCGTGCCCTATTGAGATGACGACTGACAGTGGTTGCAGGCTTCCTTGGGAACCGGCGAAGTTGCCTAGCTGGCATTCTCGGTCATGAACGAGCAGTCCTCGTATAGTTGTGATGTTCCTCGTGAGTTCGTGGACTTGTCAGAGGAGGCTGCCCTTGGGAGTTCTTCTGGGGGGAGTCCGGGAGCCTCTTCCTAACTTCTTGGGCGATTCTGAGACTTAGCAGGGCTTCCGGAGTTCTCGGCTTTTTTCGTGTCTGTGCACTTGGGTGTCGCTGGTGTTGTCCTCGAGCTTCCTTGTGAGCGGTCAGAACTTTTTGGGCCTCTGTGGATTTGATCTTTGGGCCTCACAGACTACCCAGCCTTCTTGGCTTGCGGGAGTATCCCTAGGCCTCTCGTTTGGGCCTCCTTCTTGGGCCACGCTTTCATGGGCCCTTATATTGGGGCCCAACATATATACATA